>JAXRKP010001241.1:137500-149559 GCA_037039925.1 Doris montereyensis
CTTCCAGTCACCGTGGACAAGTTGATTGCGGACGGGGTGGGGGAGGAAATTGGTTTGGCAGTCTTCTGATGTGATACAGCCACATTCGAGTTCGAAAGCTGGTTTTCAAACACATGTTGTCATGTTGCCTGTCCTTCAACTACGGTTATGGCAATGATATATCGAAGCCAGTGGATTTGATAGCATGTGCCTTTACAATGTAATCAAATGACAAACTTGTAAAAGATAAAGATAAAGATGGATTTATAGCCCGTATTCCCACATAATTGCAGGCTCATCGATTGTACATCATTTATACCCCAGCAAACCATTTTATTCAAAGTCCTTGTCAACTCCCTGGGTAGCACAGTATAGCAACCTGTTAGACGCTTCGTGCTAGCACTCTGACAGGATCTTTCTCTATCTATAGCTGGATACTCATTCACACCTGAGTCAATTGAGGAAAGGAGAGTGAAGCACGTTTCATAAGAGAACAACCTTGTAGGGGGGAGTGGGACACCTGTGTCAGCCATGGGGTTTGAATCAGTGTCGTCGTGATTATAAGCTCACAGCACTGCAGTTCGCTACAACGCCTCCAAACATAATATTAGAAATCAAAATTCAAGGAACGGCCAGTTTCATAATGTTATTTTGACTAGTATTTTACTCCGCAATGACTATTGGAGTCCAAGTTGTTCTGAAATTACTCTTTTAACACGACATGTACACGTACATGAATTGTATATTATGCTCTTGAATCAGTTGTAAATCCATGAAACAGCTACCAAAAAATACGAATTTACTCTATTCACGTGTTGAAGTGCTGATTTTTTTCTTTATCTCTCTTTATTTCAGGAGCCCAATTTCCAATCGAAGATGAGAACAAGAGAACGAGAACAGCTTACACCAGAGCCCAGCTTTTGGAACTGGAAAAGGAATTCCACTTCAACAAGTACATCTCACGACCAAGACGCATCGAACTGGCTGCCATGTTGGGCCTCACAGAGCGACACATCAAAATTTGGTTTCAAAATAGAAGAATGAAAATGGAAGAAAGATGAAGCCAAGCAAAGGCCCAAGCAAAAATCATCTCTGGACGACACCCCAGGATCACCGTCGATCAGTCCCACCTTACAAGAAAATCTTACCTTGGAGGACACTAAAGAAGGTGTCAAGGTCAATTGCAATGACGTCACCACCCAATCTGATATCAAAATTCCAAAAGAAGAGAAGTCTGTAGTAGGTTTTGATAATTTTGACTTCTAATGGGTTATCGACAACAATTGAAAACGATTCAGAAAAAGTTAAGTAATGTTAATCAATTGTTATTGTTATTTCCATCGTCAGTGTTGTACTTCGAAAGTTGATAAGATGTTTTCTTCCATTTCTCATTTTAAACATAAATTTGCTTCACACGTGAGTAACAATACATGACATTTGTATTATTACATGTATTACTATCCAGGGTAAATCCACTTTCAGTATTGCCATGTCATTGTCATTATGTAATGTAATCATCAAACTTATTAATTATTGGAATTAATGGAATATTGGTGCAGTGTGACCAGTCGTCTTTTTGCAAACCTTTTGATGGAACAGATTTAGTTTCCTCAATCATCAAGATGCACCATAATACGATTGCCTCACATTTTGGGTGGGGCTTCGTTCAGACAATTCTGTCAGTGTCGATCATATTAATTTATATAGAGACGTGATTCGGTTCTTTTTCACATCATAGTATGTATAGGGTTAGACGATCTTTTATATAGCCCATCTAAAGTTATGGGTGTAGCTGAACCGTAACGTTGTGGGCTTGTAATTACGACCACACTGGTTCAAGCACCCTGGCTGGCACATGTGGGTTTTTTTGTTTCATAATGTTGTACTCTTAGGAAAGGTACATCACTCTACTTTCCTTACTTGACTCAGGTGTGAATGATTACCCAGCTAAAGATAGAGGAAGATCTTGTCAGAGCTGTTAGTTAGTACGAAAAGTTTAAAATGTGTGTGAACTGTATGCCCCCCCTCCGAGAAGGACTTTGAAATGAAATGGCCTGCCGAGGTGCATGTATAAAATGATGTACAGTCGGTGAGCCTTCATTTGTGCAGGGATACGGACTATCAATCCATCTTTATCTTTATCTTTAAATCATAACTGGTTGGTTCTTTGTCCATCGTAAGATGCTTAGGGCTAGGAGGATCCTTTCCATAGCTCATCTAGAGTCATGGGCGAGGTGAGGGTTTTCTGATCAGGCAAAAATTCAGAATTGTCAAGATATATACCGTACATACTGTATATATACATATATATATATATATATATATATATATATATATATATATATATATATATATATATATATATATATATATATATATATATATATATATATATATATATATATATATATATATATATATATATATATATATATATATATATATATATATATATATATATATATATATTTATTTAAGAAACAACAATGAAAACGATCTCTAACGAGTTTAGGAAAATATATATAATGTATATTTCTCATTACTCTCAAGATGAGTATGTATACGGATTTAATCTGTGTTTTGTTTTGTTTTTAGTTAAAGTTCAAACTTTCGTTTCATTGTCGTGACTATGTATAATTGAATTCTAACGCCTGTCCGTAGTAATTAGTTATTCTCTAGTATCGTTTCTAAATTAAGTTTCCTTTTCATTCAACTTTCATTCTTTAGAGTCGTTGTAGCTGAACCGTAGTGTTGTGAGCTGGTAATCACGACGACACTGGTTCGAGTCCCACGGCTGGCATAGGGGGATTTTTAACATCGCTGCACTCTTGGGAAAGGTACTTCATTCTATTTCCTCACTTGACTCAGGTGTGAACCCAGCTATAGGTAAAGAAAGATATTGTCTGAGTGTTAGTACAAAGAGCCTAACAGGCTTGTGTACTGTATGCTCCCCGGGAGTTGAGAAGGACTTTGAATGAAATGGCCTGCTGGGGAATAAAATGATGTACAGTCGGTGAGCCTGCACTTGTGCGGGGATACGGACTATAATCCATCTTTAACTTGCTTGTCCCTTAAGGCAGTCATGGTATGGAAGTCGAATTCCATTCTTCCCTGCTACCGGTACACATGGGTAATACTACGTTGTAGTATCTTTGAGCAAAAGTTAATTTAATTGAAATTTACTTTACAAACTCTAACACTGTAACAGTACTAGTATAGTATATGTGTAGAAATATGTATTAGATTGATGTAAAAAATAATCATAATACATAAACATATTATAGCAGTACCGGTATTAAGATTGATGTAAAAAATAATATATAAATATATATATATACCGGTATAAACATATTAACTCACTGTAAGAATAAATTGTAGACTATTTTTAAACATCACGTAGTTTGCATGACGTCAGCTCGACATAACACAATAGCATTCGTAATAATTCAAGCTCACGCATGGAATCAATAATACAATGTAATTTACATTTCAAATATACCGCCATGCTTGAGCAGCTTGAAAAATTATATCTGATCATTTTGCTTTACCCAATGTTACATCACTTTGCAACGCTGATAATACGATATAAACTGCGACGCGCTACAACAACAAAACAACCACACACAGTTATAAATAGGTCTACAATGAACAGAAAACTATAATACAATACATGTGTACCTATACTCATCTGAACACTGACAACAGTGAATGTAATCGATCATCATGGACTGGTAACTTTGCAAGAATAATGCTCGTGATTATTATGATGCCCAGCCTTTACTAGTTTAATTCTAGTGTAAAATAAACCAGCGAGCTTTATCTTACATTCAGAGTAGAATCAGTGCCAGACGTCACAGCATTGCAAATCAATTGCACCACCACGTTCCCTCCATCCATCCATCCATGACCCTTTCCCATGCATCGGCCACCCTGCCAGTCTTTAAAAAAATAATTAACTTATCTATCTACAGCAATACGCAGTACGTGTGTACAAGCACAGTACAATTTGATTTACCCACATCAAGCACAACCATTTCCCCCGCTGCCCTGTTAACAGCCAAGGGATCTTTAACGTGCACAGAATGTTGTAATTTGCACACGGGACCTCCTTTTTTATCGTCCGTCTCCGATGGGACTAGGTGTCGATCCGCCTACCTGTGGGGAGTGGGGGGGGGAGATTTTTGCTCGAAAAAATGGAGAAAATATTTCAACAATTGGCGGGGCTCGAACCCAGTACCTTTTGGTTGAGAGGCCGACACCTTTACCTCTGGACTATCAAGTCCCCCTGCACAGAGTACAAACATGCTATTTCAACTACAACCACAATTATAAAAGCTTAAAATTATCATTTGATAAATTTGAATTTCAGTTACTGTGCAGACATAGAGATTGTAAGCCTACATGAACTGAGTCGCATGCAAAACAGTTCTTTGAGAAGAAAACTGCACTCAATGGGTTTGATATACAATATTATTAATATTATTACAGATATAATATAATTGTGCTCTCACTTATTCAGGCTTGAAACTTAATGCAGAAATTATTAAACACCTTTGAATATGTCTGCTTTGTTTGTTTCTTTAAGCGTTTGTGCACGCACGTCCAATGTTAGTGTTACTGCGTTAGTTAATATGTTATGTTAGTATTGAAGTCGATGTGTGAGATTGGGTAAGGATTTAAACCGAAGGTCATGGGGTCCCTGAATTCCTTTCCTCCTCTCCCTGACATTGGGTGTACGTTGTCAGTATAAGATCCAGCTTTCATAATATCTACGGTAAAGTTTACCTTTCCTTACTATGTGCATATCAATTCTACAACTCGTACCCCTAGCCTTTGGTTTGCCAGTGGGGCTACCGTACGTATTTGAACAGGTGATTTTCACTTAGGGGAGGGGGAAGAGGGGTGGCAGGAGGAATCTTCGTAAGTAAATATCTATGTGCATGTTATCCATTCTGGGGTACGCATCCCAAGTCTTTGACTTATCAAAAGTGTCAGAGTATTCTGAAAAAATGTTTCTTTTGGGTTTTTTATCCTTTGCAGAATCCCGTGTTAAGGATGGGTTAATAACAAATACATAATGCAATAACAATAATGATAATGGTAAAATAATGCCAAGAGGAGTAAGCTGATTAAAAATATGATTGTGTACATGTATTTATATAGGTTTAAATGAAAAGTTTACATTTTCTTCATTGAAAAGATACGGTCAAGTAATTTATCTTTATGATGTGCGTGTCATGTAATGGTTTTTTACAAATTCCGCTTCTGTGCACCTGTGATAAATTTGTAAAACTAATTGACATCATAATACGTTATACATATATTTTCATGACTTGTTTTATCCTTCTGATACACTTGAGTGAGTAGCTGGCTTCTGAAGCGAAATCAATTATTATGTATTCTCATACGACCCATTGTCGATTATTAGCATGTCTTTAAATCTCTTTTCATCTACATCAACATCATCTTTTTTTTCTTTTTTTTGCCATTTACTCATGAACTGTAGTATGTATGGTACATTACATAATTATGTAACTCAATATATAGTCCAACAAAGGAAAATCAATGATGATGAAAATACTTACATTTCTTGTTTAAGAATAGGAAAGAAATGCATATTTAGCAAGCACATGTACAAGTGGTGAAAAAGTGGTGATTTAAAACTAAAACAGCTTTGTAAGTCAATTTGATTTGTAATAATTATACGTTCGTTTGGACACGAGCAACTTTCAAACCGTATACATGATATACACATCGTGCATGTCCGCTTGACACTAGCCATGCGACTCTAACTTGGAGCTTTGTTCACATAATAATAATAATCTTCATATGGAGTCCATATTTGATTTAATGTTTACAATTGCCATGTGTTTGTTTTGGAGTTTTTTAATCTTGTTTCACTTATTTCAATTGACCAAACATGCTTAGTAAACATGTCGATCAAGTTGAATTTGTTGTATTTATTCAATACATGTTTCATGATGACATCATGCACATGTTGTGTTCATGTTATTTTTTTCTTGGTTTATATATATATATATATATATTGCCAAAGCACATCATTGAAAGTAAAATTATTAGATTTGAATTTGGGAATTTACTCACATCCACAACTAAGGTGATCTTGGGTTTTTCAATAAGATTTTTAACTTTTCTCTGGACTGTCCTGTAAACAAACAGCTAATAATCTTCAATAACATTAACATGCGCAGTATTTGCTTGATCTGCCTCAGGACCCTTTTAATATCAACATCACCCCATCTCCAGTGGGACTAGGTAGAAGTATTGATCTTCCTACGTGGACCTGGTAAGTGGGTTTTTTCAGTCGTCGAGCACAAACTTTTGGTTGGAGTGCCGAGACCGAGAGGCCAGCATCTTGCCTCTGGACCACCCACTCCTCGGACACAAGACAAGGTGGGGCACAAGAAGGGCTAAAAATAACTACAATGCAGACTTAACCCGTTAATTTACTTTAGGAGCTTTAGCTTTCAGCTCTATACCAGACAATCCACACTTTCTCACGAGCTCCTTCAATTTAAATTATACCTGTCAACCAGGTGTGGTGAAAATTTAATGAATAAACGTCTGAAGAGTTTGATACCTCCGACAATTTTATTACAAAACTTTATACAGTAGTCGCTGGATAATTATACTCTGTTTGGGAGAAGAGGAGGCGTGCAATTACACGTACCAGACAGTTATGGGAAGCTACAGTATAAATAATCGTGTCTACTACTCCTTCAGTCACTCTCCATGCACCCAATCAATTTGAATTAATTTTGTGTGTAGGTGACATACGACTTTGTTCTACAGAACAACACAGTTAGGTTTTAGAGAGGTGCGCGACAAGCGTGCATCACTGTACAAGTACGAGGTGATGACATCAAAGTTTTGTCTGCATGATGTATGTGCCAAGGGTTCTCCCATCTGGACTGTTGATCTTCAGTCTCTCTCTCTCTCTCTCTCTCTCTCTCTCTCTCTCTCTCTCTCTCTCTCTCTCTCTCTCTCTCTCTCTCTCTCTCTCTCTCTCTCTCTCTCTCTCTCTCTCTCTCTCTCTGTCTCTCTCTCTCTCTCTCTCTCTCTCTCTCTCTCTCTCTCTCTCTCTCTCTCTCTCTCTCTCTCTCTCTCTCTCTCTCTCTCTCTCTCTCTCTCTCTCTCTGATGTGTTCTTCAACATTGAAAATATAACGTAAAAAAATGTCAAACATAATACGATCATTGCAGGATTTACAACGATATTATAAACTTCCTCACTACTTTTAATTAAATGGCAAATATCTTTTACTGTTTTCATCTACTCTTAACTTTCATAAGCAGTCCAATATTTCTATTTTTGTCCATCAAAATCACTCACTCTTTTTAGATCTGCATCAGGTCTTTTACCTCAAATTCTGGAAATACATTACATATAAATAGGAAACCTTGGGCTGTTCACAAAATCCAAGAGATGTAAATATTTTTGGTTTTAGAGAGCATTACAGTGCATTCCAATTCCATCATGTAGACATTTCCATTCATAGACGCCTATTAGACACTAATGATTAGATTAGTTTCAGTGCGTGGTGAAAAAAAAAATCAAAACATGTATGTCAAATCTATACTTGATGGACATTTCAAATTTCAGAGAGGAAATTGGGAAAAAGCAAAGATGTCAGTAAGTGGTAGGTCCTTTTTGCATGTATTGTATACAAAGTCGATGTTGAGTGTGTTTAATTGAAAATTACCGTCTGCCATAAGCAGTGATCTCAGAGTAAACTAAGAAAACAGCAAGATGAAAGAGAAATGACAGTGAAAGAGTGAAAGGAAAGACGTACAACCTACCAGGAGTCCCAGCCAACCTTCCACACAAGGTTGACAAAAATAAAGTCTGTGAGAACTTGTAGAAAAGGAAAAATAAAAAACACATATAAACACACTTACTGTACACAGATATAGGCCCAAATAGACTACATGTTATTGTCATGATGAATTGCAAATAGAGTAAACTGAGGTTTGAGTGGGATCATTGTAGACGAGCTCATTGTTAACAAAGGGAGGTAACTCAATTGATACAATATCAATATCATTTGAAGTTACGAGCCTTCACAAAAAAAAATGGGTGTTTTGCTTTGGGAGATGAAAGAGGGGTGGGGGGAGGGGAGAATATGCCTCCTGCTAAGATTCCCCCTCATCTATAAAAGCCCAAAGCCCAAGACCAAGGCTGTCAATTTTTCAACTACAGCTCTTCATGTCTTTAATATCTTGAAGGCCCTTTATACTAAAGGTGGAGTTAACTCAACAATAATAATGGTTATTTTTAGATTTGTGTATTTCATTGACATTTACCACATCCACCATGTGCGGTGATCTCAGGACAAATAAAAGGAAACCACATGACGAAAAAGAAGGAAAGGAAATAAGTCGAACCTACCAGCAACCCCGCCAACTACCTGCGATGAAAATACAAATACACCCAAATGTGAACCACTTACCAAACTGAGTTATGTTAATATTTATTTTGATTAAAATTCACCCCGTCCAACTTATGCAGTGATCTCAAGGTAATAAAAAAGAAACAGCAAGATGAAAGACAAGTGAATTGGTAAAAGGAAAGAATACAAATGACTGTCAATAGTCCATGCTTTATAATTCAAGAAAACAGCTACTACTGCAGTAAATGTGTGTGAATCTGACAATACCCGTCCCACGGTGAAAGGGATTTCCTCAACCGAGAAAACAGGGAGAATACGACGCCAATTTCTATGAAAATTCGATTCTCACATATTCTGTCAAAATAATCTTTTATGAACACTTTGATGAAATATTTTGCCTTAAAAGAAATGCAAGTGTGTTTAACAGGTAGTTTTAACTCATAGCTGGAAACTTCCCTTGAAACAAAAGTAAAACTTAGATCCTGCATTCTTGAAATTTTTCTTACAAAAAAATGTGTAACTTCGCCAAAATTTGACCAATTTTCACAAAACAGTTTAACTGCTCAGAACACTGTTTATGAAAAGAAAAAAAACGTCATTTGACAATGATCACCTTCCAGAACAAGTTTTGTCAGATCCATACAAATGCATAAACACAAACTGAACACCTTGACAAAAGACAACACTAAAATAGTAGAAAGGAAACCTGTAAACATTTACAAAACAAAAGCAGCACAATAAATACAAAATAATACAGAAGTAAACAAAATAAGACTTTCAAAGTGGCGTACCTTTGTTAATAATTTATTGACCAACAAATGTCTAAAGCATGCCATACTTATCTAAATTTGCAAGCATACAGAAACAACATGACAGTATTGACAGTATCAGTAACGTGTCAATTTTTTTCCAGTCACTTTTTGCAATTTCAGAGAGGATGAGTCTCTCCAACCCTTGCACACTTCAAAACAGATCTGATCATTTCACTGTAAAACATGTCTAAAAAAACTAAATGAAGCACTACTTTTACAGACTTCATCACCCATAGCCCTTAGGTTCAGAAAGTGAATGTTATCGACACCAACGCCCTTGTTTTGGCCATTCTGCAGAATATAAACCAAAAACAACTGTTATAGTGTTATCTTTTTTAACATAAAAATGCAGGCTTGAGAGACAATGATTTTCTTATATTTGACAGCACATATGTCCAGGGTAATCTTTTAAACGAATGCAGATCACATACCAAACATTCAAGACTAAAAAACATAAGCAAACAAAATTATGTATTTCACAATGTAGAATCTATAAAAAATGTGCTTTTGACAACCAACTTATTCGCCCCAATTGATTAAGACTAAGGACCCTCAGCATCTTCCAAGGGAAAATAGTCTTGTGTGGTCAGTATCAACAAGCGGCTCATTCCAATAGCGATTTCTGCCCAAGTTGATCTAGATTTCGAGATCTAATCTAGATAACTGAAATTTTAATAATATCATTGGAACGTCGTTTCATTTTGACTTCAGGTGAGTACATGATAAAATGAAATGATGTACCAATAAAATGCTTAAAATTTCAATACAATTAGATCTAGAGATTAAGATCTAAATCAACTTGAGCAGAAAGCGTCTACTTGCCATTCTGTGAACCATAATACAGCTAGTTGAGCATAATTTTGCAAACACATCCAAATACTACCAGTAGTGAATGAAGTAAAGTTATGCTAATGAAGACCAGGTAAGGTCAATAGATGTTGATCTGCCAAAAAGATACCATTTAAGCAAGATAACAAATGAACATCCTTCTTGGAAGCACAATTCTATGTCTGCTCAAATACACAGGCAAATGTGTTAGAAAACTCTTTAATATGTGTCTATGGCATTCCCTTTGAGATCAAAGACTTGAAATAATGACAATATTGTGAATTGTGGCTTTACAACATTTGACAAAAGCTTTTGCTTTACTCACCTCTAGCCTCGTAAAAATCTAGTCACCCTTAAGCACTCATTGAAAAAATGTATCAATGCACTATATTATTATTTATAATAGCTTTAAAGAGAACCCAATAACTACAGACATACATTTTAAAAATAAATAAACAAATAAAAATAATTAAATGAATAAATAAATAAGTTATAAACTATTTTCTACTTGATGTCTGGAATATCAAATAAAAACATTGACAATTTTCAAAGCTTAAAAACAAAAATATGTTTTACGTTAAACACTGTTTGCCTTATGTCCTTCACCCGTGTGAGAGAAACGAATGGGACAGCAAATTTATTTCTGTCATAGAACACAACAATCTCAACTCACATTTCCTCCTATTGACATTTTCACAAACCAATAGCAAGGGCAGCGTTTTCCTCAGCCATGATAGCCTGAGCAAGTTAAGGGCTCAAATAACGAATACGAGAAGCAGAAAATAACAAAAAAGAAACAACGAAGACCAAAACAATGTTAAATTTTAGTAAAAAAAAATTTATTCAGAGTACTATGCTAGTAATAATTCATTTATAAAAAGTTTGTAATGCAAATCTATCTAAATGCTCTGAAAACAAAACTTACTTTGTACAAACAAAAAACAAAAATTCATAACAATATTGGAATAAGTAAATAAAAGGTAGTCCAATCACACATTATAATCACAACAATTTAATGAAATGGAGAACAAAATATTCACACCATAAGAGATGTTGGTTTATAATGAAAATTGTTTTTATCTAAGGGAAAATACTTATTCATATGCTTTCCTAAATAGATATATATTTTCAGTCTCATTTTGATAACATATTAAAATTTCTTGGCTGAGACTATTCAACAATTTTGGGCCTCTTACTGAGGAAGATTTTTTCAAAAAGAGTCACCAAGAAAGTAAACATCAGTATAAACTGTTATGCTGAGATGAAATCGTGTTGTGTGATGTTATGACTTGAGAGGTGAGAATCAATGCCTCTCTGGACGCACTTTGCTTAGCTCCCAGGACTCCTTTCAATACAATACACTCTTCATGCCATACAACACTTTTACTCTAAACTTACCTCAATGACTAAGCTTAACCCAAGTAGAGCTCGCGGTGTTATCGGAAGTGACCTTCTTACAATGAGGGGTTGCCCCAGCCATTTGCGTGAAAAAACGAGTGTGTGCAACGGATGAAGCTAGGATTTAGACTTAGTTTGAACAATGAGTTCACATTTACAGATGATAAAAGACTTATAAAACATGCATTTTCTATAAGTTGAAAGAATAAGGAATTCATGTTGAGATGTTATTGCAACAAGAGAAACTTAAACTAAGGACTAAACAATAGCAGCAATAGCCGTGTAATCAACTTAGGCTTGCACGAAGTGTGTTGATGGGAAAGCGTCACTTTGATGAATGATGACGAGGCTACCGGGAAAGCCACAAACTTAAAATAAATTGTAATCTCATTGGCTGTTGTTTAACTATGAACTTAAAGGTCAAACTACATCATAAACCATGTAAGGAAAGTGGACGCTTCCCAGGCCAACTGCAACACACCCTAAATAAAGGGCCGGCGCTTTTCTTGGGTTAGGTTTACATTTTAGCCACCATCTTATTTACATCCCCTTTAACAAGCCATATTGATAATTACCAAATACACGAAATAGATAGGGCAATCAAATGCTTTAAAAAAATGTTCTAGAGTTCT
>JAXRKP010001242.1:0-2500 GCA_037039925.1 Doris montereyensis
AGACTCCAGATCTGAGAGAGATCGAGAGAGAGAGAGATGTGAGAGAGGCCGATGAGGAAGACTGACAGTCCAGGACTGTGACACTGAGGAGAGGCAGACAGACAGACAGATAGAGATAAGGTTGAGTGTAGACCTGGGTCGTGACGAGCGTGTGCGTGTCGGGGATCCAACAGTTTGTATATTTTATCTTTTCCCGCTTGAGTTTCATTATTATGTGGTTGCTCATGAAGGGTGAGTTCTATCAGGGATGCGGCTGGGAACGACAGACCGAACAGGGGTTGTTGTTGCTGCTGACATGTGTAGAGTTTACCTGGGACTGACATACAAAGGATGGTTGCATAAGGGAATTGTTCTTATTGTACAAACCACGCATCCACTACAGAGAGATAACTAACACATTTGGCTCTAAGTTTAAGGGCAGATCTGAGGGGCTGTCGGGCGGTCGACGTTCAGTATATGGAGGGAGAAAGACGGCGGGAAGGGAGAGGGAGATGGGAGAGCACAGCACAAGAGAAGACAGAGAAGAATAGAGAGAGAAGAGAGAGAGAATAGAGAGAGAGAGAAGGAGAGAGACCGAAGAGACGAGAGGTCAATATTATATACACATTTGTATAATTTCTGGAGAGGGAGAGAGAGAAAGAAGAGAGAATGAGCAAGATCCCTAAACAGCAGAAAGAGCCAGAGCATCTACGAGAGATAAAGAGGGAGAAGAAGACGCAAGAAGAAGAGATGGAAGAGAGAGGTAGGCTGCTCACGACTCTCTCTCTCCCACTCTCTCTCACACTACACACACACACACACACACACACTCTCTCTCTCCCTCCACACTCTCTCTCCTCTTCCTCTCCTCTCTCTCTCCATTCCCTCTCTTTCATTCTCCTCTCTCTCTCTCTCTCTCTCTCTCTCTCTCTCTCTCTCTCCTCTCCTCTCTCTTCTCTCTCTCTCTCTCTCTCTCTTCATATATATACACGCACAAACACAAAACCTAATACACTCACATATACACACCTAGATCATACGTTTTCGCTAGTATTTCATACTATGGTCTAAATCTAGTAGTTTTCTCCAGAGTAAAAAACGTTGTAATGAATTATTGTTAAATCTATTTTAATAAGCTGTCTTGTTTTGTGTTTAGCACTTATTCCTTTTAGTCTGCCGTTTAAAATTTCGTGTTTGCTTTTTTTTCATTTCGCCTTTCATTCATTCTCTCTTTTCTTTTTTCTTCCTTTCTTTATTCTTTTCTTTCGTTATTTTATTTTCTTTCCTTCTTTATTCGTTTCCTTCTTCCTCACTCTTTCGTTCCATATTTCCTTCTTTTGTTTGCTTCCTCATATTATATAATTTAACTTTATTTGTCTGCCATCTTTTTTCACCTCCTCCACTAATATCTCTCATATCTTATGGAGCCCATCATTTCATTTGTCTCATCTCTCTGTTGTCTGTTTGTCAGTCTGTTTGTATGTATCTCTGTCACTGTCTATCTGTCTGCCAGTCTATCTGTCTGTATCTTTCTCTGTTTGTTTGTCTGTTTGCCTGTCTCCTTCTCTCTTGTGTTAGTCACTTCTGAGTTCTCCTTTTATTTCTTTCACACCGTCATTCTTGTTCACCACGTTTCCTTTCTTCATTCAGATCACTTTCTTTCTTTCCTGCTACCTGCTATGCTAGCGAGTTTTCCACTTTTTGGTTTTCTTTGCCTATTGGTAAGGTTTAGACCTAAACTTGATTCACAAACTTGTTTTCATCTGCTCTGACCGTGATGTAGTTGTCTCAGTCATTCGTTTTCTCCCTTTTCCTGATCGATGTCACTTCACTGTGCAACACATGAACATGTTTCACTTCAACTACTGTTCATCTTTTGACTTTCAAGGTTTATACATTTCTTGAATCCAATTTTCATCTCTCTCTTTCTCTCTCTCTCTCTCTCTCTCTCTCTCTCTCTCTCTCTCTCTCTCTCTCTCTCTCTCTCTCTCTCTCTCTCTCTCTCTCTCTCTCTCTCTCTCTCTCTCTCTCTGTGTCCTCTTGTCCATCAGTCTCTCTCTTTCTGTGTCTCTGTCTCTGTCTGTCTGTCTGTCTGTGTCTCTGTCTCTGTCTGTCTGTCTGTCTCTCTCTCTCTCTCTCTCTCTCTCCCTCTCTCTCTCTCTCTCTCTCTCTCTCTCTCTCTCTCTCTCTCTCGCTCTGTCTCTCTCTCTCTCTCTCTCTCTCTCTTTCTGTGTCTGTCCGTCTCTCTCTCTCTGTCTCTCTCTCTGTGTCCATCTGTCTCTCTCTCTCTCTATTTCTCCCCCCTCTCGTCTCTCTCTGTCTCTCTCCTCCCTCTCTCTCTCTCTCTCTCTCTCTCTCTCTCTCTCTCTCTCTCTCTCTCTCTCTCTCTCTCTTGCTCTCTCTCACTCTCTCTCTCTCTCTCTCTCTCTCTCTCTCTCTCTCTCTCTCTCTCTCTCTCTCTCTCTCTCTCTCTCTCTCTCTCTCTCTCTCTCTCTCTCTCTCTCTCTCTCTCTCTCTCTCT
>JAXRKP010001242.1:7500-25000 GCA_037039925.1 Doris montereyensis
GTCCAGGGTGCATTAGTCAGCAAAACGCGGAACCTTTGAACCTAACGCAAGTTGAAACGCCCAGTTTTGGGGTGCACAATTTACATTCGTTTCACGAGTAATGTAATCAAGGTGCAAAGAGCGACACAAAATGTAAGCTAAGCGGAATTTCAAGCCTTTTAATAGTAGAACGAGAGGAGAAGGTCAGAATTGTTCCTGAAATGGGACGAATAGAAAAAAAAGGACTGACGTGGTAAGGAAGCGCGAAGCTTTTAGAGATAAAGCTTTGAAAAAAAAACAAACAAAAAAGGATTCTTGCAATGGAATGAATTTAATTGGGAAACAGAGGATCTCAGGTGGAAAATGTTAAGAACCTGAATTGGAGAAAGAAACACAAAAATAGTATGAGAAATTCTGCCACAAAAGAAAGAGAAAACGTGGACTAGTTTACAAATAGTAAAACACGTGTATATAAATGCAGAGTTTTAACGTTTTGACACTTGTAGCACAAGCAGATACTTGTGGTAGGACCTGTCTCCCTGACCACCTTCTTGCCAATTGTTTGAGTTCCATAGCTTCAAATCAGACTTGACGAGTACGAAGAAAATCTTGACTTCCATGATGAAGATTACCTTGTTTGCTATCAGCCTCTTTATAGGTAAGTTCAAATTCAATTCAGATACTTTATTGCATCCCACAGGGAAATTTGTTTACACGCGTGTAAAAGTGAATAAAAGAAAAGTCAGATAATATAGGGTAAAAGATGAGAAATCATCCAAACAAAGCAAAACATGCTTGTTCGTCGCTGGAAGCCGGTGCCAAATTACTATATCACAGGCTCGCATTAAAAAGTTGACAAATTGGGAAGGAAATACAAATAATGTACCTTTCAGACACGTAGGGTTGTGAAGAACACCAGGCGATCTAATTAGACTGCGGTTATTGACGTCAATGTCTAGTAGCTGATAGCTGGGCTCTAGAATGATAAAGAGCATCTGCAGATTCCACAAAAGCTAGGCCCGATGTTGCATATTTGGGGGAAATTTCCGTACGCGTCTTTCCTTTCATCCCATCAGATACGAATGGGATGGAAGTTAAAACCTGCGACTTGACAGCGTTTTGTCGAGTCTGGCGTGATCTATGTCGTTTTGTTCCTCTACACGCGACAGAAATCGAGACAAGCTTAAGCTCATTGTCCCTCAAGAGGCAAAACAGCTCTGTTTACTGTTGTCCCTCAAGAGGCAAAACAGCTCTGTTTTGTCCCTCAAGAGACAAAACAGCTCTGTTTACTGTTGTCCCTCAAGAGGCAAAACAAGCTCTGTTTACTGTTGTCCCTCAAGAGGCAAAACAGCTCTGTTTACTGTTGTTATGGAAAGAAAATAAGAAAAATATCACAACGCCCGCATAATATTAACTCAAACGTTAAGGACATAACGCACAGTTGTTGGAAAGTTAGACAAATGATCCGCGTGTTTTGGATGAGAGTTATCGAAATTCATTCGGGCAAATAATAAAGGTACAATGTCTCCAGCCAGTTACCTTCTGGGTAGTTTACATAAACAAAGACATGCTCATGGCGTTTTGATAATTTTCAACCATCTTGAACTAACTAAAACAGTTTCATTTGGGATTTGTAAGGCATGTAACAAACGCAGAGTTTACCATTAGTGGGTGTGAAATCATAATCCAAGCCATATAAATTTAAACGGCTTGCTTGATTAAAGCGCGGATATCTGAACACTTTAAAATACTTGTCTACCCTTTGATGCCAGCATACAGTCGATAGAATACGAAGAAAGACAAATGAAAACCTGTCCGTTTCTAGTTTCTAGTTTTCAATTTTTCACAGGGTTGATAGAAATGGCAGATCGTTTTCTTCTGTTAACATATTCAGCTGAAAGCGGCGAAAATATTCATATAAATGAGATATTTTTGCATTGTTTTTGACAATGCCCTCGTCCATCCTTAGTATACTCTGTACTAATAGTTTGTAGAAGTTATGCAGGTATAGCTTAACAATTTTTTGGTGATTACACGATCGATCTGACTTCCATGATTAAAAACATCTACAATAAAGAATGAATTGACGAGTGGCTGTTCATCGCCGATATCACAAAAGTGTCACCCATAGTGTTATTTCGCTGTTATTGTTGTTTTTATTCTACATATTGTTGTGTTAATATTTTGTCGTAAGGATATTTGCCTAATGAGAAAAATGACAGGTAACCGGACACAAATAAATCATAGTCACAGCAACCTAAGCGTTATCTAGAAAGGCTTGAAACTTGATCAAATTTGAATAATCGAATTTATCTTTAGATGCCTTGGCGTGGAGGGTGGGGGTGGGGGTGGGGGTGGGGGGGGACAAGGAAGAGTGATATTGCGTAGCAAGAAGCAACGGTAACGGATTACATGTACTTTCCTTGAGATTTACTAAGATTGTCCATGGAGTGGTCCGCCAGCATTCTTTGCCTACTAATCATCAAAGAAATGGACATTACTGTTCGAGTCTAGACTAAATCTTAAATATACATAGCATTCTAGATGTAGATCTGGTGCAGTCTATCGTTTAACCGGAAGGAAACTAGATCTAGATAGATATAGCACTTCGTTAGATTCCAAATTAATTGTAGACCTACATGTAGATTTTCTAGATCTAGAGTGCTACAATCTTAGCTTCATAAATTGTAAAATATCATATAATTTAAAGAAACTACATCTATATTTCAATCAGAGGTGGGGCTATAAACTTAATTTGCTTTTGCATGGTGCATGGTGCATATCCATGCTTTTCGAAATTTCCCACCATTACAGTATAACATCAATTCCGGAATTTATTATGCAGACAACAACAGAAAGGAAAACCAGACATACAATTTCTTAGAAATTACGAATATATCCCTAATAATGACTGAAATTACGTTTCATGTTATTGAAGTGGAAACATAAGTGAAACAATTCAGTTAGTAAATTGATTTTTAAAGTTGCTTTTTATCATAAAAGAGACTGGATATATTTGGAGGGTTCTCTCAAAAGTGCTATGTATTCAAATGTCTCGAAACAAAGAAAACTGAATGTAATTCAATGTGTAACTCATGTTCATGTTTCGGCAGATGAACAATTGTTATCTGATGTTTAATAATAACAAAGGTGCTAGAATCTTTGATAATAATAAGGACTTAAATCAGACATGTGTACTTTTCTCATATATAAAACATTAATTTCACTTTTTTCTCTCTCTCACAAAGTGCTACTTATCCATCACGAATGTTCTTCACAAAAACCTATATAGACCTATGCAAAAAATATGAAAGCAATACAAAATTCCCCCCTTTAAAACTAAATAACCGTTCAGCAATGATGAGCTTAGAAATACAATTGTAGCTTTCCCATTACTAGAATAATTAAATTGAAATGAAACAATCTATAATGAAAAGGTCAGTTCTATGGAAACTTTAAAGAAAAATGAATTAGCTAAATATGCAAACTTTCACATTTTTGTCACATAAGTGATTATAAGCTATCTATCGACATGTCAACAAAACAAACACAAAGCAAATTAAACAAGGTTTCCAACGTCCCCGACACATCTCCTCACCTAAAACACCAACAAAGACAAATCAAAACAAACACCGACACTAGAACGATAAGCAAGGACATACATGACTTAAAAAACAAATAATAGTAAACAAATCCCAAGGAAAACCCACCCAAAAGAGCATCAAGAAATGAAGACAAAGAAAGAAAAAAAAAACAACAAACAACACCAAAACAAAAACAAGCGAAATAAAACAAGTAAAAAAAAGGCAAAACATATAATCAAACTTCCTGCAACCACAATCCCTCCCTGCATTATGCAAGTGTTTGAAATTGCTGTTTGACAGGTTGTCTCTAAAAGTCTGGAGACATAGGCCTAGGCAAATATACATATTTTCAAGAAAGAAAATTTTCAACACACTAATGCGGTCTTCAATCTGACGTCCATCAATCGTCTCTTCTTTCGACAAAGCCATATTTAATCTGTAGAGCAACAACAACAAAAAACCCAACCCAACAATGATATTTCCTATGTGTCCAGACTTTAGGGACACCCTGTAGTGAGACAGAAATCGTAACGAACAGTAACACTATTAGTTATTCGTTAAAAAAAATAACAACCCCATTAAAGCATGATAACAAAGACGAAATGAAATATTCATGGATTTCTTAGCGTTTTGTTTGTCCTGTTTAACTTTATTACTTTTCTGTTTTGCAGGCTTTTTCTTGGTGGAGGCCCTGGACGGAGACTTACTGAAATCTGAGGAGGATGTACTTACCCGACTTCGTAGAGGTGTGTCAAAAGAAGGCTACCGATCTAGGCATGGATCTTCTATGAGTCGTGGGAGATCTTCAGGTTCCAGACATGGCAATAATAATGGGAGGAATGGCAATGGCGATGACAGCATGTCCCACGGTAATAATGGTCATAATCGAGGCGGTATGACTAATGACAGAGATGGTTCTGGAGACAGGAACGGTATGATGACGTCAGGTCACGGCAACGGTGGTTCTAGTAACAATGGAGGCGGTATGACCAATGGTAGAGGCGGTTCTAGTAACAATGGAGGCGGTATGACCAATGGTAGAGGCGGTTCTAGTAACAATGGAGGCGGTATGACCAATGGTAGAGGCGGTTCAATAGGCGGTATGACCAATGGAGGCGGTATGACCAATGGCAGAGGCGGTTCAAGTCACAATCGAGGCGGTATGACCAATGGCAGAGGCGGTTCAAGTCACAATCGAGGCGGTATGACCAATGGCAGAGGTGGTTCCAGTCGGTATGACAATCGAGGCGGTATGACCAATGGTAGAGGTGGTTCCGGTCAGGAATCGAGGCGGTATGACCAATGGTAGAGGTGGTTCCAGTCAGAATCGAGGCGGTATGACCAATGGTAGAGGTGGTTCCGGTCACAATCGAGGCGGTATGACCAATGGTAGAGGTGGTTCCGGTCACAATCGCGGTATGACCAATGGAGGTGGTTCGGTCACAATGGCAGAGGTGGTTCTAGTCACGGAAGTCGCATGGTGTCTTCAGGCCGTGGTGGGAGGGAGGATGACATCAGGTAACAGAAAACAAGAACGGAGCCAAACGTAACACTGGCACGATGAATTCACGACAAGGAGGAAACAACATGAGAAGAACATCCTCCCGCAAGGGGAACAACAAGAATAACGCTGGCAGGCGTCAAATGACCTCTCGTCACGGCAAGGGCAGCCAACGTTATACCAAGAAGCACTGGTAAATGTTTTAATCACGGGTCTGATGTCTGAAGACCTTTCGTAATCATGATGGAAGTCTTCAGTCCTCATCTTTTTCTTGTCGGTATAAGATACGGTGACGTACATAAGGACAAACACTCATGTGCATGTAAGGAATGCGTTGGACAATCCAAACAACCTGTACTGGGACCAAGGCTTTCGGGATTGAGTTTTCAGTAATTATAAGAACAAATTTAGTTAAAAAAGTATAACCCATAGATTAATATCAGAAAAATAAAACTTTAATAACATTATCTCAGTGCCTTCACAAAATATTTCGATGGTAATATCAATGTGATGTTATTATACACAACGTATCTTGTGTGCTTCTTCCACAAAAATCATTAACATAACATCTCCACCTTTCTCCATTGATTGTTGCTGTCCTTACCTCACTTCATAATTTCTATCCTGGTTTAGCTCTTTCAATACTCCCTCCCCCTATAACAACAGTTATGTTTTATCCGTCTGTCAGTCTATCTGTGTACAAAATAACTGATAATAGAATCAAAGGATGTCGATGAAATTTTTCAGGATTGATTGAAACTGATACGTGAAGGAACTGATTCAAATATGGGATGGTCTAAATAGTGCAAAGAAAGGATAATCCATCTGGAAACGTGTCAATTTAAATTTAAACGCAATTGATTGAGGCAAAGGTTAACTAATATTTTAACACTTTTATGTGACATGTTGACAGCAAGTTAACAGACACAAGTAAATGAGTTCGACTGATTGTCTGATTTATTTGTTTGTTCATTCATGTCCAATGACAGGTGGGCTGGGTAGAAAGTAAATAGAATTCTTTCACGGTCATTAAAGTTTCATAGAAAACAAAGCGTACCATGTCTCTGTTGGGTAAAGCTGAAAGATGATAAAACATTGCCTCCTGGGTAGAACGCTGTACCTGTAGACGATGCTAGTATCCCCATCTGGGTCGGGTTTGAAATGTATTTATATATGTATATATATATATATATATATATATATATATATATATATATATATATATATATATATATATATATATATATATATATATATATATATATATATATATATATATATATATATATATATACACATAAGACACTTTGGGGCTGGGGGGGGGTTACATTGCATACAACGGTGACGGTGCACTTTTCTTGATTAAACCAAGATAGTGTTGTCATCGAAATTTCTTGGCCATTTTCTTGGCCTAATAATCATCAGAGAAATGGGTATAAAATCTGAAGATAGACTTTAGACTTTACATCTCGATATATTTCTATCGGTCTAAATAGATCTAGATGTAAAATTTGTAAGCAATTCTAGATTTAGACAGAGATAGACATATCTAGATTTATATCTGGTTTGTTAGACCTAGATCTAGATCTAGATTCTAGATCGAGCCCTAGAATTTGAGGTAGATTTTAGGTCAACTCTATTTAGACAGAAAGATTGATATGGAAATGCAAAATGGCCGCATGTGGATTTTGGTACTTCCTTTAGTGTATGTAAATAGCAGTTAATAAACTGGTTGTGTTTTGTTGTTGTTGATCTTAAGAGCCGTTATAGCTGAACCGCAGTGTTGTGAGCTTTTCGTAATCACGACGACACAGGTTCAAGCCCCACAGGTGGGTATTTTTTCACGACGTTGTACTTTTTAGAACAGGTACTTCACTCTACTGTCCTCACTTGACTTAGTTGTGAATGAGTACGCAACTATAGGTATAAAACGAGCTTGTCAGAGTGTTAGTATGAAACGCCTAACAGGCTTGTATAATGTATGCTCCCACGGAGTTGAAAATGAACTTTAAATTAAAGGGCTCGCTTTGGGGTAAATGGTGTATAGTCGGTGAGCCTGCACTAGTGTGGCGGAATACGGACTATAATTCCATCTTTATCTTTATCTTTTGTACAAGTTATTACTGTACGTCTGATGAGTTGGGCACCTGACACAGTCAATACAATCTAAAACAAACTGGTTTTGTTATAGATTCGTGAGCCTTTATTTTGGACATTCTAGGGACATTGTATAGGTTTCTTCTTAGCAATATTAACAAATTGGCTGCGTGATTTCAATATATATAAAGAGGCGGAAAAAGGAAGGAAGGGGTGAGTGCAGGAGGTCATTTTACCTTTTATATGTTTATAACTAGTCATGTGGCCATGCTGTGATGTGGGATACTTTTGCCTTTGACCACATGACCAATGAACGAGAGGAATGAAACAAAATATTCATCAGCATTAATAATATCTAATAATGAAAACAGCAAAAGATGAGATGATATTTAAGTGTATAGTAGCGTAGATTTAACACGTTTTTTGAAAACTAAAATCAAGATGTTTTAATGGTAATGCCTTTGCTCTAACATTGAACAGAAATGCCACCCTTTTGCTTGTTAAGATTCCTATGGAAAAGATCAAAAAGTTATTACATTTCATTAGATTTCTGATACTAAAAAACCCCAAAAGTATCATAATTTCATCCTCATCGATAGCACAACATAGAAGATACATGGATCGGTCATTTTGCTTTGAACACCTCCAACGCAATCACAGAGGTGACATTAAGACCATCCACCGATGGAAATAAAGAGAGAAGTCGACTTAGAGAAAAATGGAAGAGAAGAAAGTGTCAAAGAAAGATATATGTGGGAATGGTTTAGAAGGCAATATATTGCCGATGACAGACAACAGTGGTGAGCTTTATTAAGAGCCATATATGCGCCCGCGAATGAATAAGAAAGACGTGAAACGTATAACTAAAACACGCCATTTAAGAGATTACATAAAAGCAAGGCACATACTGACAACGACGAAAATATGTTAAAAAGACAATCACTTTCACAACACAAATCAAATAATTACGAGAATAAAAATCTAACGAAACAATACTATGGTGAATGGTTCTCAACTGTTTTAATACAGCAAATAAAACACTCCTAGTGAATAATGCATGTAAATGAAGAAACCATTTGAAGATTTATAAATTCAATATGCACTGTCAACTTGTAAATGTTTTGTAACATAAAATCTGGATCAGTCCATTGCACGACCCATGCCGCGACTCACTCATCGACCTCTACTGCGCCTCATGGTGCGCCTCATGCCCCGACCCATACTGCGGCCCCTACTACGACTCATTCTGCGACCCATACCGCGATTCATTCTGCGCCTGGTGGTGCGCCTCATGCCACGACCCATGCTGCGACCTCTGCCACGACTCATTCTGCGACGCATAGTGGACATCCTGCGACGACTCATTCTGGGACGCATGGTGGGCATCTTGCGACGACTCATTCTGGGACGCATGGTGGGCATCTTGCGACGCCTCATTCTGGGACGCATAGTGGGCATCTTGCGACGCCTCATTCTGGGACGCATAGTGGGCATCATCGGACGCCTCATTCTGGGACGCATGGTGGGCATCATCGGACGCCTCATTCTGGGACGCATAGTGGGCATCATCGGACGCCTCATTCTGGGACGCATGGTGGGTATCATCGGACGCCTCATTCTGGGACGCATGGTCGGCATCATTCTGAAATTCATGCTTCTTCGTCTTGCATCCATCATTCTGGGTCTAGGTCTCATTGGAGGACGCATCGTTACCATTCCACCACCACCACCACCGCCGCCACCACCCAGGCCGCCCACTTGTCCACCGCCACCATTACCACCGCCTCCACTGTTTCTTTTGCCTGTAAATCCAAAGCTTGTTACTTCTTTGAGGAGTAGGCCTGTGTGACAAAAAAACAAAAACAATAATGACAAGAGGGGAAGCGTCAATTATATTATTATTTGGAGAAAAAAACGAGCTTTTCATACCTCTGGAAAAACTTATGCAAAAAATAAAATAAAATAAGAATGAAGACATGCAACATAAAACGAAAACAAATGATGATGAAAATAAATTGTAAAAGGGAAATCACATGCTTTTACGCATTGCCAGTCGTACAACGTTTTGAACACAAACTGTTATCTATGCAGTCAAATCAACATTAATGGATAAATCAATCAGCGAAGAAATATATATAAAAAAATCTAATCTAAAAAATCGCCACCTGACCTTATTAGGCAATCAAATGAAATTTTGCATGGAAATACTCAAAGGCTTGAAGAAGGTTCTTTCATTTTTAGATCCCTATAACTGGGTTTAATTATCGTCATATTAATTAACAAAATAAGCATTGTTTCCTTTCAAGATGCCACTTGTCTTATTGACTGTACAGAAGTTGTTGCGAAATGTAAACAAATAGCATTAACCATTACAAAAGTATGAAAATTAATTTTGTAGACTTATAGTTTAGGTTATGATTTTATTAGTCCTACATCTAAAGCATAGATCCAGATCTCAGTGAGATCACGCTCAGTTTAGTTCTAGATTCTAGACGTACAATATGTTCATATCTAGATTTAGACTAGATAATATCTAGAAAACATGGTGCACTATCGAAACAGGTCTATCAATCATCAGGTAATATTGTACTATAAGGAGATCCCATTCGGTTTCGATCTAGATTTCTTAGGAAGAACAACAATTATAATAATTATAAAGAAGAAGAAAAAAGAAGAAGAAGAAGAAGAAGAAGAAGAAGAAGAAGAAGAAGAAGAAGAAGAAGAAGAAGAAGAAGAAGAAGAAGAAGAAGAAGAAGAAGAAGAAGAAGAAGAAGAAGAAGAAGAAGAAGAAGAAGAAGAAGAAGAAGAAGAAGAAGAAGAAGAAGAAGAAGAAGAAGAAGAAGAAGAAGAAGAAGAAGAAGAAGAAGAAGAAGAAGAAGAAGAAGAAGAAGAAGAAGAAGAAGAAGAAGAAGAAGAAGAAGAAGAAGAAGAAGAAGAAGAAGAAGAAGAAGAAGAAGAAGAAGAAGAAGAAGAAGAAGAAGAAAGTAAGAAGAAGTAGTAGTAGTAGTAGTAGTAAGAAGTAGTAGTAGTAGAGTAGTAGTAGTAATAGTAGTAGTAGTAGTAAGTAGTAATTGGTGGTATTAGTAGTAATAGTAGTAGTAGTAGTATTAGAAGTAGTAGTAGAAGAAGTAGTAGAAGAGTAGTAGTAGTAGTAGTAGTAGTAGTAGTAGTAGTAGTAGTAGTAGTGGTAAGAAGTAATAGTCTTAGTAGTTGTAGTAGTAGTAGTAGTAGTAGTAGTAGTAGTAGTAGTAGTAGTAGTAGTAGTAGTAGTGATAGCATTGGTAGTAGTAGTAGAAGTAGTAATAGTAATAGTCGTAGTTGTAGTAGTAGTAGAAGAGTAGGTAGTAATAGCAGCAGCAGTAGCAGTAGTAGTAGTAGTAGTAGTAGTAGTAGTAGTAGTAGTAGTAGTAGTAGTAGTAGTAGTATTAGTGGTGGTGGTGGTGGTGGTGGTGGTAGTAATAATAATAATAGTAGTAGTAGTAGTAGTAGTAGTAGTAGTAGTAGTAGTAGTAGTAGTAGCAGTGTAGTAGTAGTAGTAGTAGTAGTAGTAGTAGCAGCAGTAGTAGTAGTAGTAGTAGTAGTAGTAGTAGTAGTAGTAGTAGTAGTAGAAGTAGTAGTAGTAGTAGTAGTAAGATCTACATGTGACAACGACAGCATTAATCACTAAGCCAGATCTATATCTAAATTTCTTCAAGGAGGTCACACAACATTTTGCTCTTATCAAATGGTAATAACATCTTTCTTATGTCTTTTAGTATTATCTTGTACGTGAATCCGTGGAAGCTCTATTAATAAGTAAATAGTAATATATTTATAACGCACTGCATGCTTTGGTCACAGTAAAAATTAATAATTATGAAAAATGGTTATGATTATAACACACAATGATAGTAATGATGATGATGATGATAATGATGATGAGCTGATGATGATAAAGATGATAAACCTAGCGAATGCAATAGCAATGACAATTATACTTAATAATGGCAGTAGACTCCCTAGTGATAATTAAACGATATGAAGAAAATTAGTTAATTAGAATACATGAAAAAAAACCGAACAAGCCAAACAAAAATGTCCTGCTGTTGTGCTTCATTATGCTTTTCATTTCAAATGAAATGTGCGAATAAAATACATACAGATGGAAATCCCAAGGAAAAATGATACTGCGTTCCTCATCTTTGCACACGCAACGCTTCCACTTAGCAAATGTAGTGAAATCGGAAATGAAGTCAATTCTTGTTGCAACTTGATCCACTCTCATCCAGAGTGACATATGTATATATATATACTTTTATGTACATGTTTACAGGTTTTTCTACAACAATTATCCATCACTCGTCTGTGACATTTCAAATGCCTAATTCGATAGGTAGCATTCGCTAGCTTTTCTATTTTCCGATTTCTATCTTCCAATCATTCAAGGGATGCACACAAAGAATGTGCATGTGTGCCATTATCATGTTTCTATCATAGTGCATGAGGTCCTCTAAGAGAAGACGAACCAGTTAAAGTGCACATCTGTAACAGCAACACTGGCTCCAGTAATTACCTATTTAACTCCAGTCACCTGTATGAATGAAGGCTGTTCCATGTTTTTCTTAGGTGAGCTTCAGCTTTCATTTTCATGTCATGTTCCCATCAGATCAAGAAAAGTAAATTAAAACATAATGTAAAGATCATTTGACGGACAAACAAGGATAATGCTTGTATCAGAAAATTACATAATGGTTCACACTACCATAGAGGAGAAAGATGGATGATAAATAATAGATTTAACAAGAGCAACAATCTAAAAGAACAGTAAAGCCAGACTAATAAATTAATCAAGCGTTAAATAATGAGAAAATAGAAGAATGGATTCGATGATTTCTCCTCTACTTAGAAATACTGAAAGAACAACAGCTTTGTGCTTGGCATAGGTTTTCTTATAATTGCAAAAGCTCCAGGAACAGAAGACCAGCAGCTGACTGGTTGGGAATACTGAAAGAGACAACATTTGGCTCTCAATTACTTCAATATGATATTTTCATATACTTCCTCACGGTAACAAATGACATGGTCATACTTCTTATATTATCTCGTAAGGAATTTAAGTATGTGGACACTGTTGATAATGTTTAATTCACACTAAAAACGGCATTTTATCATGTAGATATATGCACCTATGCAGATAATCAGATAAACGAAGTTGCATTTTTGGGCAAAGCAAATATTATTTCATTCCTTCATGCTATTAATAGCACCATGTAACGAGGATAAATGCATTGTTGTCCATTCATGTCTCACGAGATTGCTGCATAGAACTGGTGTAACGAGCATGAATACAGTGAGTGAAAAGGTGTCAAGTTAAATCAGTGCATGTCACCGTGGAAATGCCCTTTGGCAGTTAGGAAAATAACAACTCGTCAAGATAGAAAGGGTGTTTCATTGACGCGACACGCGTGCTGTGGAAAGTTTATAACAACATTTTAAAC
The DNA here is from genome assembly GCA_037039925.1 of Doris montereyensis. Lineage (NCBI taxonomy): Eukaryota > Metazoa > Mollusca > Gastropoda > Nudibranchia > Dorididae > Doris > Doris montereyensis. Next base: position 20,139 of record JAXRKP010001242.1, read on the forward strand.
AAACATATACAATTAAATGACAGATGCTCCGGCTATGTTCTAGCTTTGCTGTAATTGTAATTACAGGCCTTGAAGCAGCGATAAAAAATATCGATGGATTTCCGTTCTCAAAGGTCAGATTTATTGTTTGTTATCAACAATTTCATTTCGTTCGTCATAAAAAAAAATCGTTCCAATGCCATTACGGCCCATAGAACTGCAGCATATCCCGGTTTATGTAGGGTGAAGCGGAACAGCTGATAATAATAACTTCTTGGACAGGACGCTAATCTTACGTAGGGTTTTATTCCCAACCTAATGTTTGTACCAATTTGCTCCTGGGTCGAGTGGAGAAAATGAGCGTTAAGTGTCTTCCTCAAGAAACACAACGGCGGATCTAGCTTTGTTAGGATTCGAACCGGGGACCTCATAATCTCAAGTCCGGCTACCTATCCACTTGGCCACCGACTCCACAATGTTCGTCATCATATGACATGAATATAAGGTCCACTTCATAATTGTTTTGAGTGAATTTTTTTTGTGTGTGTGTAAAGGAACATTTTCTGAACATAATATTTTTCTTGCGAATAAGATAGTAGATAAAAAAAAATCCTTCAATTGTGCTGTTTTAAATACCTTTGTTGTGTTACACGACTTCTAATATATAAAGTTCAGGGAGTCAAGATGATCAGCCAATATGTTAGAATCATACAGACATGCCGGCATGTCCAGACATTCACAAATAATAAGTGTATTAAGTACAGGATTAGCCCCCTGCCCACCCATACATTATGCATCCATCCATTTTATGCTTCCATATATCCATGAAACCCTTTACGCGATATAATCTCGTTTTCAGTTGAGTCACTCCTTCCTCACTCTCCTGTTCCGAAATAAATTTTCAGTCACTTCTCGTCAACCCTGATTAGCCGACATTGACACAGCCAGCTTACGGTTACCGGATTAGGGATTGGAAAATCTGGGCTCGAGTACTGGCAATGATAAGTCCAACGTTGTTTTCCCATTGGAAAAACTCCCACTAAATAAACAGTTCCCATCTTAACCCAGGTGTAAATGGTTATCATCATCATCGATTGGCGAGTCAAACGTGTGACAAACTAACGTCCTATTCAAGAAACGATATTCTAACACCTGTCCATTTCACGCTATATACATCTGGATACGTTCCAGCTTTATGGGCCGTAACAGGCGTGGAGGAACATTACTTCAATTGTGTTGCGAGTTTGCAATCCCAGCGAAACTTACTTAAAACCCTGACTGGGCTAGGATTTTCTCGCAACGTTGTACTTTTAGGAAGGGATTGAATGAACACCAAATTATAGTAGGTTTGATTGTATAATATTGATACGCTTTCAAGCAATGAAGAATTGTTTTCAAGAGGGTTGGTATGCAGCATTTGTATTGTATTCTTCTCATGGAATTGAGAAGGACTTTCAGTGAAATGGCCTGCTGGGGGGATATGCTATGATGTAAAAGTCGATGAGCCTGCACTCATGTAGGGATACGGACTATTAATGCGCCTTTATCTATATATATTTATGATTGTTAGAGTATAATAATATGTACGATGGCGCCAGGTAGGAGACTAATATAAAGAAGTTATTCACGACTGTGCGTTGGATATAAATAATTCATTACATGAGTGAAAAAGGCAAGTGAATAAGCACTTTGGCTATTTAACGAATGGTTCATTTTTGATAGACAGCGATACAGATTGGTATATACGTTTTATCCCATACTAACAAGATTTACTAAAAAAAAAGTGAATTAAAAAGAATCACAAATTTGCCAAAATTGACATACTCCGGCCATCCTATGCATTTATTCGATGACGCATGACTCACACTTGATGTAAACATCGAACCAAGTAATGTTCTCAAACACAATCAAACAAGACGTTTTGATGTCGAGTAAAAGAATTATATTACCATTAAAGATGGTAATGAATAATGTGACATCAAAGCATAAGAGATATAAATAAATAATGACAGCAAAACACCAAAATAAACAAAACGCTTTTCTATGGTCCACACTGGGTCTATTCTACTGCCTAAGCTTAGTGCCTACGGCTAATGTGTGTATAGTTGACTTAATTTGACTTATACCCATGTACTCCGGGTGGGGCATAGGTCGCCAATGAGGTCTTTCCACTTTACTTTGTCCTGCACCACCATCTCTGTCTCGTTCCAGGAAAGGCCCCGCTGCCGAGGCGTCCTGCAGGGTTGACCTCCTCCGTGTTGTCTTTGGTCTCTCTTGGCATCTCTTCCCTTGTGTATAGTTACGGTATGTTATATGTGTCTCCGTGTATATATTATTGAAGAGTGTGCAATCCTATGATTTGATTCGAGGCCAGTAAGTGGGTTTAAAAAACAATTCAATTGCACATCGTATGTTAATGGTGGGTGCAGACTGCAAACGGTTGTTATAGAACTGCGTCTGTGAAAAATCTGAGGTCAAAGTTGGGCATTTCTAGATAAAAAAAAGATTCAAATCTAGATCTATCATAATAATGGTAAACGTGCCCTGATTCCCGACCGGTCGGACACATACCTGGGGACGGACAAACACCGAACGCGGCTGACTATTTAAAAAAAATGTAGATCTATTTGTAGACTTTTTGTGACGCATTATTTTAACGTTCTTTTTTGTGCCCACTTTGGCATTGGAATTGCCGGACCTAAGCCTGCCTTTCTGTCTAAAAACACTTAAAACCTATGTGAATCAACAATGTAAATCAACATAGGGCTTCATCGTTGCAGAAAATTAAAGATCAGGGTGTTGACTTATTTCTAGCAAAATGGGTGTGATCAGGTAAATTTGTTTTATCTTTGTATAGATCTAAATCTAGTAACATGTCAAATGTGGCCAAAATCAGCTCTGCTAGCTGAAACGGGCGAGCACATGTTAAAGCAACATTTATCAACCGGACGCTGACTTGTTTCTTATTGTCGTACATTTTAGTGATACCTTTCTACATGATGTGCCTGTTTGTGTGCATGTTGTTTATACTTAGACCTAGATCGAGATTTCTCTTGATCTGTATCCTATGCAATATTCGTTGCATATAAAGATAAACATACACCATTCGTGTACTGTACACACTTTGAAATACAACAAATCTAACGGAAATAGAATTTCCGTTCTAGGGTCATAGATTCAGGTTACCCGGAATGAGGAGCATGTCCGCCATTGTCTGCTCTTGGGTACGCTTGGGTAAACAACAACGAAGTCATGATTTTCTAAACACAGCGTTGACTTTGGAACTTCCTTTTTTCCAGCATCGAAGAAGGATATCCAACTCTAAAAAATAATGTATGAAACTTGACCCTATGTCTGTATGACCCTCATAAGTGATAATAAATATATGGTTCATTCAAAGTTGATATAGATCTAGGTCTTACTAGATCTAGTGGCATCCATGTTAACAGATCTTTTAGACGTTGGAAGAGAGTTTCTAGATCTAGATCTAGATTCAACGACAGCTTACGACGATGAAACGACAGATACAGAGCTAGATATTTAGATCTAGTAGATTTAAATAAAGATCTAATTATATGTGTTGTTTCGCTTATTTTCATGCTTGATGATTTCCTCTGATTTTCTTTACTCATCTTGTCGTAGTTATTGCCGAATCTAGATCTAGAAGATTTGAGTGCTAACCTCTTCTGTTTCTTCTTTGATTGACCTCGTGGAGCAATATTATGATATTTCCTTAAAAAAATTCTACCCACAACGAGGCTTCAGGAGTGAAATATGGAATTTATTTCAGGGGAATTTCAATAACAAAATCTTTCGATGCATGGGATAAAAAGAATTTATTCCACGACTTATCGTTGGATATCAAGACTTTATAATATGAGTTAAATAGCAAAGTGAATAATCTTTGAAGTTTACCGAGCAATTAGGCACTCTGGCTATTTCACAAATAGAATAGATTCTTTATGGGCAACGGTAAAGAGTGGTATAAATCTTTTATCCCATACTGACACGATTTAATAGAAAAAAAATCAAGTACAACAATAACAACTTTCACAAAATTCACATAGATCTACCCCGGCAGTCCCATTCATTTATTCGAAGACGTAGCCTACTTCTGATATAAACTTCCACATGAAGCAAAGGTTCAAACAAGATAACATGTTGAAGTCGAGGAAAAGAATAATGTTATTATTAAAGATTTATTAAAGAATAATGTTATCATTAACGATTTATTTAACAATGTTACATACAGTCGTATTGGATCTCAATAAATAATGCCAGCAAAACACCAATACATTGTTTTTGTCCCAGGGCTAGATGGTTTGAGTTTAAGGTTGCCTCCGTACACACGAAGACCTAGAGCTAGATCTACTAGTATATTGAAGAGTGTGTGTAATAGTGTGATTCGATTCGTGGTAGGCCGGTGGTTGATTTGATTTGGTCACACAACGTGTATTGTACATCTAAAAATCTAGATGTCTGGAAAAATCCTAGGTCGAAGTTGGGCATTTCTAGATCTAGAATCTATATATTATCTTATAAGTTAGATATTGATCTAATATTTAGATCTAGATATAGATATGTGGTTGATTGAGCTGTTATTGTTGGAATACAACCTCTAGATCGTTATCTAGATCTAAATCTAGATTCAACGACAATGATGTAGAGTCTAGATCTAGATCTAGATCTATGGTGGTCTAATGTCAGTACCGCTACCCAAAGGGACAGAAGTAGAGATCTTGATCTAGATAAATGAACCTATTTGTGTCGGTAAATCATGCTATGGCGCTGGAAGATATCTAAAAATAATCCATCTTGTAATAAATATTATGACCCATTTGTATAAACTGTATAAACTGCAATTTGATTGGATGATGTCAAGG
>JAXRKP010001242.1:32500-80000 GCA_037039925.1 Doris montereyensis
ATCTATCTGTATGTCTATCTATCTATCTATCTATCTATCTATCCATCCATCTATCTATCTATCTATCTATCTATCTATCTATCTATCTATCTATCTATCTATCTATCTATCTATCTATCTATCTATCTATATATCTATATATCTATCTATCTACTACTTTTCTACTTTTTACCTGCATCTGTTGAGGAAATCACTGAACTCGTCAATGTTGCAGCAAACAAACAATGCAAATTGGACGCGGTTCCCACGTGGGTTTAAAAGCCTGTATTAATGAGGTTGCACCAGCCATAACCTCCATATCCAATTGTTCCATCCAAAATGCGGATTTTCCCACCGTTTTCAAAGAAGCATACGTGACTCCACTCTTAAAAAGAAGAATCTTGACAACGAGATGATCAAAAATTACAGACCCGTCTCGAACTTAAATTTCATGTCAAAGATCATTGAGAAACTCATTGTGCGAAGACTTACCAACCACACCATGAGCTACAATCTGTGCCCCCTTTTTCAATTAGCATACAGGCAAGGCCACAGTACTGAAACTGCGTTAATCCGTGTCCACAATGACATAATCAACCAGTTCCAATGCAATGACAATGTCGCACTTCTACTGTTGGATCTGAGCGCGGCTTTCGATACTGTGGACCACAAAACACTCTTCGCTAGAATGCAACAATGTTTCGGCATCACGGGCATGGCTCTGAAGTGGTTTGTGAGTTATCTTACCGATCGTACACAGCGAGTCATCATAAATGGCAGTCCTTCATCGCAGCAAATATCCAATTTGGCGTCCCACAGGGATTAGTCCTTGGTCCGTTTCTCTTTACACTATACACTACACCTCTCAGTAACATCATCGCATCCCACAACCATCTAACAATTTGTGTTTTAACTTCCCTAGTTACTAGCATTGGTTTGGTTTTCTTTGCATCTACAACCATTCCTCTTTTATTTAGTTCATTATTAATAACGTTGATATTCGACTGAAGGTCATTTTCTGATTTTCCAAACAAAATTAGATCATCAGCAAATGAAAGCATTGCTTCATTTACTGGTTTGAGCTTCCACATACCTACATTCATTTTGAGGATACCTTTGCAACCGAATCAATAAATGTGATAAACAAAAGAGGACTAAGAATACAACATTGTCTTGCACATATGTCTTTAATTAAATTCTTCAGATACGTTTCCAGCTACTCTCACTGCAAATGTTGGTTTATTATTAAAAAAAAACCCGTTTAATGGCTTCTATAAAGTTTGCTCTACATTATGTTCTTTTAAGGAATGCCATAGTTCGTCCCTCCTCACAGTGTCAAATGACTTTTCTAAGTCAATACAACACAGGTGCAAGTCAATGTTTCTCTCAAGGAATTTTTCTATTATTTGTCTAATGGTAAATATGTGGTTTCGTACACTTCCTGATGTTCTTCAATCTGATCTTCTACTCTTATCCTTATTCTCATTTCTAGTATTCTGGCATACACTTTTCCTGGTACGCTAAGTATTGATCATTCCATCATTGATCTTTTCTTATGTATCGGTACTACGTTCCCTTTTTCCAGTCGTCTGGCACCTGTTTTGACTTCCATGCTTGTTGACATATTGCATGTAGGAGTTTGTCTAACTGGCCCCCTTGGCTTTTAATCATTTCTGGACAAACTTGATCTGCTCCTGTGGCCCTTCCTAATTCCCTTTTCTTACAGCTGTTTGGATTTATTCCATTGAGATATCTACATCTCCAGCTGTCTCATCTAGATTACTAGTTACTCTTACTTATTGATATGTACTCTTTGTTTCATATGTTTCTGGAGGGATTATGTATTTGCTGAAAACACTGTTTCCATGTTTCTCTTATTTCGTAGCCTTTTTTCATTATTTCTCCTTTGGCGTTCTTAATTTGTCGTATTGGGCTAACTTTGATCTTTTTCATACTCTTCATTGCCCCCCCAGAACAGCGTTTGATTTCTTTGATAGCTTCCTTGAAGTCTTTGTCCAAAGTCTTCCATTGTTCCTGTTTTGCTTTCCCCCTTCTTCTTTGGCGATAGTTCTTTTACTCACGTAATCGATCCTATCCTCCGGTCTCTTTGTTTGCAAGTATTTCTTCCAGGCATCCTTCTTTTCTTTGATCTTAGTCTTGCCATTCTCATTCCACCATGCTGTTCTTTTCCTTTCTCCATTAATTTGTTTCCTACCACAAATCTGTTCAGCACAACTGAGTAATGTTTCTATATACATTTGCCACTTTTCTTCTATTGTGCTATCATTCAGATCCATCTGCATTTCATTGATAATTCTGTTTTATTATTGGTTTATTTAGTTCTTCTATTTTGAGTTTAGCTTTCTTCTCTTTCCTTTTCTGTTTGTTCTCTTCCGTCAGTAATCTCATTTTGGCAATCACTAGGGATGGTCACTAAATATTTCAGCTCCTCTGTTTACTCTTGCATGCAATGTACTGTAAAAAAAAAGGGAGCCGCCAACTATTACGTAGTCTATGATTAACTTTTTGCATCTGTCTTAATTTACTCTTGTATATTTGTGGATATCTTTATGAGTAAAATAATTTATTAACTATTTTCATGTTATTCTTTAGGCAAAAATCTATAAGTCACTCTCTGTTTGGAGAAGTTGCTGTCTCTCCTTCTTTACCTATTACTCCTCCTGATGTTTCTACATTGTTGCCTACTCTACCGTTTAAATCGCATAAAACCATTGTTTGGTTTTGAGATTCTCTGCAGCTAATTGTAAATCGAAGATATCCTTTTCTTCTTTGGGGGCGTCTTTGTTTGGTCCATAAGCTGTTAATTTCTCTTCCTTTTGGTTGAATGTTTATCTCTAATAGCAGTGGACGTTTACAATTCCAAATTTCTAGTAGCTTTCCATGCATTTTATGCATTAGGAGGCTTACTCCTGCTCTAGCTTTACCTTTGATATCTACCCCTGAGAAGATTAAAGTATGATTTGGTCCTACATTGCACATGTGGTGCTTTCCTGCCGTACAAGACCACACATACATATATACATACATACATACATACATACATACATACATACATACATACATACATACATACATACACGCATACATGCATACATACATACATACATACATACATACGTATCGCCGCCAATTTTTCATTGAAAGATAAACTGACGACATCTGAGACTGCAATAACTCGTATTATTTCCTTTTGAGCAAGACATATTTTTTACTAGTTTAAGAACATTTTAACATTAATTATTTGCCATAATAGGCTCCACAAAAGAGTACCACAATCTGATTTTTCCTCTAAGTATATATTTCATTATATGCCACACACAATAACACACACACACACACACACACACACACACACATACACATACATTGTTGCAAACATACAAATTGACAGAACTTTTATATATTGTTAAAGAATAGGACAGAGTCTTCACTTTGCGAAGGAAACTTTACTATAACTTATTATAAATCATCGTGACCCCCAATGTAGTAATAGTCATCGTTCCAACTTCCTCTCACTTGGAAGTACAACAACATTACAATGCGGGGGGGGGGGGGGGGGGGGGGGCGGTCCTAGAGTGAAAAATGTTCCCGTTTTTATTTACCTTATGTGTAGTGCAATGTACATGGTGTGCTAAGTTCAAATATGTCGCTGTTTTTTTCCAGACGCTTCAGGTTGCCATGAAGACGACGGCCAGATGGCCCAAAATTTCCCCAAGTTCAATATCGATAGGCTTCTACATCTTTCGACAAATATCTTTCAAACTTGGCACATACCTTATTTGATACAATATCTTAATTTAACCTATTAGATTTTTGTTTTATTAGTAATTTTTTTTTTATGAATGTTTGAAAATAACATATGAGAGCAACTCAAAAATGAAAAACAAAATATTATACAAAAAATTCAATTTTTAAAAAAGCACCTGATAAGAATTTTTTTTTGTTTTCTCCCACTGATCGTTCAAACCAAATGCCATGAAGATACGTTGAGAAATAAAAAAGATAGATAGAAAGTAATGAACAAAAACCGACATTTTGAGAAAATCGTGTTTTCTTTTTTTCTTCTGTTATTTGAATTACTTCTCCCATAAACCTAAGAAAAAAGTAAGACAATACTTTGAAACATTATAAAACCTTGAGAGGCTCTCAAGTGATTCTTATTAACACTGTTTCAAGTGCACCAGCACCTTTTTTACATATTTTGAGATGATGCCTTTTGATATCAGGAGCACAGAATATGACCGGTATTTTCCGGACAATCTAATGCAATATTCACAATAGATTCTCAAAAGATAACGTATATTGTGACGATCAAAATGAGTACCAACTTGCAATACTCTAAATGATATTTCTGGCTTTTTATCGTATAATAGTTCTGTTGAATGATAGGCCTGTATTGCTGTATTGTTTCTAAAAAAATCGTATAAACTCAAAGAATCGATACTGAGCTTCTTTTTACGATATGATTGTGACGGGAATGAACTGCTATATCCACGAGAATGATAGACCACCTTTGTCCCATTTTCGGCAAGAATGGCTTTTCCAGGAACCCTTTCCTTTTAATCTTTCACAACAAACAGGACAAGTACGTCTTATCAGTCTTATCAGCAGCATAATTATATAGACATAACAAAGCATATCGAAAGCTAACAAACATTAACAAAAACAACAACACTAGACAAGAACAAAACAACAGCCCAACAACAAAAAAAATAAACAAATATGAATAAATAGATCATACATTCTAATTGGATGTACAAACAACACTGCAATGATAACTGCATACAGAGGAATGTTCACAACTATTTATCCTGTCATAAACAGACAATTAAAAAGACAAAAAGTGTGTGTTAAATTGTACGACCTTTAATTGTTGTAATAAATCTCACATGTCAATAAAACGACAGCTTATGATTTACATGTTACAATAACAGCAAAGATGTGCATTGTTAACAAAAATGTCTCATCAAGTATTTCTGATTGTTGCCATTTCTTCACTCCTCTTCTGATGTGTCAGGCTCAGTCACTTCCCATGCTGCTGCGACCTCGTCCGCTTCCACTTTTGCCACCACCACTTCCAGACATCCCACGACCGTTGGAACTTCTGCTCATCATTCCAGATCGACTTCTCATTGCAGGTCGACTACCCCCGCTTGATCCCATACCCCCACGCATCCCACTGCGGCTGCCTCCTGACTACCGCCCTTAGACCGCTTACCCCCACGCCTTCCGCCGCCGCTGCCTCCCGAGTACCGCTCCTAGACCCCATACCCCCTCCCATACCACCTCCCATTCCGCCGCGGCTGCCTCCTCGACTGCTGCCCATACCCATACTCGCATGCCACCCCACTGCCTCCCGACTATTACTCATAGATCCCATGCCCCCACCCATTCCACTGGCACCACCACTCATAGACCCCTTTTCTACCACTCATACCACCGCCACTACCACCCATAGACCTCGAACCTCCGCTCATACCACCGCCACTACCACCCATAGACCTCGAACCCCCGCTCATACCACCGCCACTACCACCCATAGACCTCGAACCCCGTTCATACCACCGCCACTACCACCCATAGACCTCGAACCCCCGCTCATACCACCGCCACTACCACCCATAGATCCTCGAACCCCCGCTCATACCACACATACCACCGCCACTACCACCCATAGACCTCGAACCCCGCTCATACCACCGCCACTACCACCCATAGACCTCGAACCCCCGCTCATACCACCGCCACTACCACCCATAGACCTCGTACCCCCACGCATCCTGCCCCCACTACTACTCATTGACCCCTACCCCCACTCATCCCACCGCCACTGCCACCACTACGCATCGACCTCATTCCCCCACGACCACTGCTTTTGCTTCGAGATTTTTTTCCGGCGCATGAAACTTCTGGCAAGAGGAGGCCTGAAACACAAATGACATAGTATCAAGGTACAAGACATTGGCGGTATGATTTTCTTTTGCATTTAAAATTTCATCTTGCATTCATGTCTCCTATTAAAAGATGACAGGGGTTAGTAACAGCTCTTATCTAAATTAAAAGGCAAAGGTCACATTTCAACTTGAAGAAGGATGAAATCGACACTTGAGCTATTGTATAACGATGTGATATTTAACTAACATGCAACTAAAAGAGCTAATCAAAAGGTATTTAAATCAAATTAAAGGGAGACTGATGGAAAAGGGTCTGATTGATTTGTAAAATCGTTTTAATGTACATAATTGCTCTAATTTGTCTGATCTCACATTATGAGCAGCCATTAGAAAAGGGAAAGGTAATAGTTAAAACCCCCAGCAACATCAACATTAAAAATAATTTAAAAATCATCAAAGTAAAATTACAATCAAGAATGTTAAATAAAATCTGTTTATATGTCGACGCTACTGTTACTTTTACTTCTACTAGTTTTACTACTAATACTATTTCTGTAGCCAACAACTGTATATAAATGCTGCTCTTACTACTATTACTATTACCATTGTTACTACCATTGCTCTTACTTTAACAACAACAAAAACAACCACTATTACATGTATTACAACTTCTAATTAGCATGATTTTTATCTTGATAGTATAATTATCATCTCAATCATTATAAGTTTTACTTCACTGTTATGAAGAATGCATACAAATGATCTACAGTAGTTATGTGCGGATACGTACATAAAAACAAAGCAAGGCATATAGCGATCTTCATCTTAATAGAGGAATTTTCAACACTTCAAAACTGAACTGTTATGAGGGCAGAGCTTGTAAACTTGTCTACAATATTCTGCCTCTTGTAGAAGAGCTTTATATACAACTTCAACCTCTATTACCTGTTCTGTAATTTTTTTTCATTTATCTCAATCCTGTCGTGCCTAAACGTTTAACACCGACCTGTTAGTTAACAATGGTGGCGAACGTAACATTCATTAATTTTCGAGTGGTTTTATAGCTTAATTTTGACCGAGCGTGAGCATGCTGTATCGAAGTAAATGTCCTGTCCAGAGGTGTAATTCGATAGTAGTGGATACCTACTATGTCAATCACGTTTTAGACTAAGTACTAACTACGCTCAGTAAGTTTCATAATCAAAATAGTCATTGCAATGTGGTTTCCTTTTGTGTGTCATAATGTTAGTATTCTACTCAGGTAAGTGTGTCAGGGATGAATCAATGATAGATTTTCCTTTTTATTGATTGATTCGTTCTCTGGTTGATGTATGAATGTTTGTTTGTGTATCTGTCTGTCTGTTGTCTGTCGTATTTATGTACGTATGTATGTATGTATGTATGTATGTATGTATGTATGTATGTATGTATGTATATATGTATGTATGTATGCATGCACGTGTGCGTGTATGTATGTATGTATGTATGTATGTATGTATGTATGTATGTATATGTATGTATGTATGTGTGTATGTATGTATGTGTATGTCTGATGTATGTATGTATGATGTGTGTATGTGTATATGTATGTATGTATGTATGTATGTATGTATGTATGTATGTATGTGTGTATGTATGTATGTATGTGTGTATGTATGTATGTATGTATGTATGTATGTATGTATGTATGTATGTATGTATATATGTATGTGTGTATATGTATGCACATGTATGTATGTATGTCTGATGTAGTATGTATTTATGTATGTATGTATGTATATATGTATGTATGTATGTATGTATGTATGTATGTATGTATGTATGTATACATATGTATGTACATATGTATGTATGTATGTATGTATGTATGTATGTATGTATGTAGATGTATGTATGTATGTATCTATGTAGTGGGAGATATCTATTTATTTATCTATCAGGATAAAGATTGAAAGATATCTCTCTCTCTCAAACTAGAGAAAGAGAATAACTTCACAGCAGGGGAGATCACTTCCTGACTCTCTCGTCAGTTTCTTTTAGTTCTATCGGAGAAGATCTTTAGAGGCAGTCTCATGAATCTATCTAAGTCTAGCTATCTATTTGGAATCTCTCTAGCTCTTCAGTCTGTCTCTGAATCTTTGGAGAAGTTTAGCTTGCTCTGGGAAGTCTGTTTGTCTGTCTGTCTGTTTCTTATTCTCTCTCTCTCTCTCTCTCTCTCAGAGAGAAGACTCTCTCTTAGAGGGCAGTCTCTCTCTCTAAGAGTCTGTCTGTCTGTCTGTCTGTCTGTCATTAAGACGTTTAGAGACAGTCTCTGGAATAAGAGTGAGAAATTTAGCTCTCTCTCCTTTCAAGACGTTTATCTGTCTCTGTCTCTGTCTCTGGAATGTCTCTGTCTCTCTCTCTCTATAAAGAATCTATGAGATGGACGACAGAATCTCTCTCTCTCTCTCTCTTGTCTCTCTCTCGTTTAGAGACAGTCTGATGGTCTAAGAGGAGATCTCTAGCTCAATCTCTCTATCTGTCTCTGACGTCTAGAGACAGTGTTCTAAGAGGAGAAGTCTAGCTTCTCTCTCTCTCTAGAGACTCTCTCTCTCTCTCTCTCTCTCTCTAGTCTTTCCATGGGAAGACGTAGAGACAATATAGATATATATATATATCTATATATCTATCTACGTGTAGAGATCGTTATCTTCTCTTCTCTCTCTACCTCTCGCTGTCTCTTTCTCCATCTTGTCTGCCTGTGTGTCTTTGTTTGTCTGTCTGTCTGAAGACTGTCTGTCTTTGTCTGTCTGGAATCTTTCTCCTCGCTGTCTCTGTTTCCATCTTGTCTGCCTGTGTGTCTTTGTTTGTCTGTCTGTCTGATGGAATGTCTTTGTCTGTCTCTCTCTGTACCTGTGTCTCTGTAAGCATGTCTATGTGTGTCTGTCCACATGTGTGCATGTATGTATATATATATGTATATATGTATATATGTATACGTACATGTATACGTATGTATCTTTACATCCATCCCACAAGACGGACAGAGAGAAGGGGAAATAAGAGGAATAAACGTTCTATGGTTTTCTGTGATGACTTACAATTAGTTCCCTTTGAATATTTCAACTTAATTACTCTAAAGAGGAATGAAATCAGGGTTTAATGGAAGGGAAAACCCTCAGCATATGTTAAATACAAATTCATTGCCATCTTCTTGTACTTTGATTTGTTCACTAATTTTAACGTTTTAACATGGAGTCAAAACACTTAGGGGAGAAGAAAGAACTGAAATGAAAAATGGAGAGGCGAACCTTGTTGACACAAGGAAAGGACAACTCCTAGATGATGTGAAAGTGTGGAAAGAGGTAGTTACTGAAACATTTAGTTATGGTTTTTCAGTATGCAGGGAGTTTAGTTTGCATGAATTAAACTTGAATAATAAAAAAGTTGAAATACGAGATATTTCTGGATGAGATAACATCCCATAGAATTGATTTTTCCTCTTTGTATTTTGAAACTTTTAGAAATCATGCCCATTTTTCTTTATCGATGAATAAGGGACATATACATGTATTGTAGATAGGTCGATAGATATAGAGATATAGAGGAGAAATACTATATTCTTATAGGTTATTAAAGTCATCTGGTGGAATAAAATCTGTCAAACTTAACGAATCGCACACAGAATGTAATGAGCAAATTTGAAAACAAATAGGATTTAACCGCTGCTGGTGTCTGATGGACGATGATAGATAGTTTTTCAACAATCACTAGGTAATGATTACGTTACCCATATCAATTACGTTTTAAATCTTGCATCCATTACACTCAAAAAGGTAACTGAATAATGATTATGCAGGGTATGATTGACCTTTCTCCTCTCTCTTCATTTTGCTCTTTGTATATTTATGGATATTTTTATATGGAAAAAAGGTGCTGTCTCTGTTTTCTGTTATTCTTTTTTTAGACAGAATTATATTAGTCTCCTTCCACTGTCTCTGTCTGTTGTTGTCTGTTCTCTCGTTACCAATTACTCTACCTGATGTTTCTACACTGTTGCCTACTCTATGGCTAAACTCCCTTAAAAGCATAGGTTAGTGTTGTCTGTTGGGAATTCTAAGGTTCTCTGCAGCTATTTGTAAATTGTATTCACATACATATTTTGCTTCTTTGGTGTCGTCTTCATTTGGTGCATACGCTATTTAGATACCGCCACACGGTCGTTTTCGTGATAAGTCCACTGTATCCTAGGTACATGATGGGACTGCCATCTTGAAACCCACTATCTGGCCTTCCTCTTAAATTGACATGGTGTAATAATTAGTTTGAAGCCCAATTGAATGTCTTTCAAATGCTCTGTTCTACCTGCACATAAAGAAGTGTGTCATTGCGCCTGTATTGAAAGTCGTTTCAAAAGGCTTGTCTTAACATGTGAAAGACAAAATTGAAGGTAAACAGTACACGTGCTCTGTAGGGCATTTGGGGTCATCAGCTGCTTGCTTCTTAAAGTGATAATAAATGTAAACCTAAATAAAGTTTGTAACACCGAGGAGTAAACAGGCTCCACAATTAGTCAAGCTACGGCCTATGCATTAAGACTGGAAAACGAATTTGTAGAAATTAAAAAAGATGAATAACAAACATTCATTAATATATTCTTCTGTTAATGGGTAAATACAGCTTTGTTAATTATAAAGAAAACAATTGACGCAATGAAACAAAACGTTGTCGACATTAACGAGAAAGTGTTATTTTATCAAAAGTAAAAGTAACAATAAGACTTTAATTTTTTTTAAAGATTTAAGATATTATATCATTGATGTTTAAAAATTAATTGTAAAACGCAGCATCGAAATTATTTGAAAATCCAAAAGACAGACCTCGAAGACAGCGGGACGAAGATATAGAAGAGACCCTAAAGCAAAGAAATGCAATTTTCGCAAAGGAAAACAGAAAATGTGAGGATGGGATGGCCCGGAGAAGATCATTTCGGGTATCGAAATCCATACACCAGAAGGTGTAATTGGAACTGATAAAGAAAGAAAAAAGGCTCTTTATTACCCATTTTCAATTGTAAGTATGCAGCACACATTTTTCAAAAGTATATCCTGAACCACCAGGCCATTATAAACTATTGTTTGAATTCACGTGTAACGCATTATCAGTGTTTGTTTCATAGTAACAGTTTATTCATTATCAACGTGAAGCATATACGATTACTTAAATGAATGATCATTGTAATATATTATACTTACATATGAAAAGAAGAACGATAATACTTTTAGTCTCCATGTTTCAAACGTGTCGTGACTTAAGTTAAGAATTTCAGAGAGTTAACGCAGGTACTTCAATTAAATCAGTGGCTACTGATCCCAAGGTGTCTTGCAAACTCTCAATATTGCACACCTTATATACACTTTCTAACCCCCTCCCGCCGCCCCCAATTTGATGTGGTAAACAAAGAATCAACCTTGATCTTGAGTAGTTGAGTAAACTGTCTTGGCATGTTGATGTGGAACAATGAGTAATTGTAAGCTTCATTGAATTTCCCTCGGATGCTATGTCCAATGGGGACGTAAACTAGCGAATGTGTCATTGCACCTGCATTGAAAGCACATTCAAATAGATTGTCTTTACATGCCAAAAGACAAAACTAAGCGTGAAATGTAAACATTTTAAACAGCTTACAGGGAACATTAGTTGTTTGTTTCTTAGAGTAAACTGAATAGTAAGCGTAAGTAGTAAGGAGTTTGTACGTGTTGAGATCACAGTTGTGGTTTAGATAGGAGAGTCTTTGAAATATCCTGCACATCCCTTTTATGTTCCACCTCAACTCGCACAGAGCATCTCAAAATCCTATACAAGTAATATTCTTAGGCGGAGATCTCGCTCAGCCTCAGACCCACGGAAATGTTTCAATAACAATATCTTTTTTTAATTTTTTACCTAATAAAATGGATATTAATCTAGTGTTGGAGAAGAGCACTCAACTAGAAATAATTCACCAATATTATCGAAATCAATCAGAGGTTTAATTGTTGGTAAATTAGGCTGTGGAAAAACAAATTTAATGTTACATCTATTGTTAAAACTTGAACTATTAGATTATGATAAATTAATAGTTTATGGAAAGTCTTTATTTCAAACGAAAAATAAGACAATGAAATGTGGGTTTGATAATAATTTAGATAAGGAGGTAATATTCAATGTTTTCAATGATAGAGAGCGTATTATAAAAAGATATTTCTCCTTATGAAGTAATAAAAGAAATAGGAAAAACAAATCCATTAAAAAATCGAATCAACTGCGAGTACTTTGAAGATGGTAATCAAATAGTTGATCCAAAAGATTTAAAATCAAGTGATAAAATCTAATGATATTTAATGACGTGTTGTAAGAAAACAAAATCAGTGTAATGATTATTATACACGTGGTAGACATTCAAATAATGATTATTATACACGTGGTAGACATTCAAATAATGATTATTATACACGTGGTAGACATGCAAATAATGATTATTATACACGTGGTAGACATGCAAATAATAATTATTATACACGTGGTAGACATGCAAATAATGATTATTATACACGTGGTAGACATTCAAATAATGATTATTATACACATGGTAGACAGACAAATAATGATTATTATACACGTGGTAGACATTCAAATACTGATTGTTCTTTTATTTGTCTTAAAATTATTTTAGACTTCCAAAGCAGACTATTCAAGAAAATAATAATTTCATATGTTTATTCAAACAAGATAATAAAAATCTGCAACATATATTTCAAGATCATGTTTTAACGGATATGGATTATGATGAGTTTAAAAGGCTGTGTGAAAACTGTTGATTTCATCCTTACAACTTTTTAACAATAGATATTTCTTCTTCTTTGAAGAATGGTAAATACAGACATAATTTGGATAATTTCTATTTCCCAAAAAATGAAAGGACCCTTTTTTTGTCCAGTAAAAAATGGATAATAAAATTGGAAAATAAATAATTGAAAACGTAATCAATTAATTAAGACCACCCCCCCCCAAAGAAAATCATCAAATTATAGTTAGTAGAAATACATCTGTCTTTACTACAAGCTTTAATCCTCCATTACAATTTAATCCAAATAGACGATACGAGATCGCACTCGTGGATTTGGAAAGTTCCTACAGCTTCTCAAACATTCTTCTTACAATAATGTAATAGAATACACACTAAAGGATAAAACAATAGATCGTATTATTTCTGCTGGGTTGTATGAATTTAACGGTTTGAATAAAGAGATAGAATGACAGTTAAAATATAATGACGACAAAGACGCATTTCAATTTATTGCCAATCTAAATACCTTTAAATCTATATTATGTATAAAAGAAGGACCTGCAGTTAAATTTACATATAATGAAAGCATCAATTTTGTTTTTTATAATTTGCTAAAGACGAGTATAAGGCGGGAATGTAAGAATCAGAAAATATCGCAAATATCCTAGCTATAAATAGTATTTTCATTCACATTAATATTATTAGTGTTTCAATTGTAAATGGTTCACAATCTCCGGATATATTCTTTTTTCCTCAAGTTTCTCCAGGTTATAAAATCATCCAGACTCCCACCAATCCTACATATTTACCAGTAACATTAAGTGACATAAAATATTTCAACTTAAAGATTACAGATCAAAATCATATTACATTTGATTGAAGAGGTGAAAAAGTAACTATTAGATTTCATTTATGTGAGATGTGATCTATATTCTATATATGAGAATGAGTGCACATAAATTTGGTGTATGAAAAACTGAAAATAGAAGTGATGATATAATCAAAAATACTTGATAATGAATTAGATTTGCAAATACTAGGAAAGTTAAATCAACTAATGAAATAGAACAAAGAATAATATTGAAAAATTAGAGCACAATAAAGCAGAACTAAGACGGAGAATAGATATTGGTTTGAGTAAAGATGTTAAAGAGGTGTTCTTTTTTTGACATTAGTGTTCTTAATGATACATTAGAAAAAAAATTTTTTGATAAACCGATTAGTTGTGAAAATTGTCAGATAACATTAGTTGCGTTCGAAGCTAATCAATTTTTCAAGATTTCTAATGGTAATGCGACTTTTCGCTATCAAAAAGAAGATGAAGAATGGAAGGCATTTATTATTAATGCAGGGTGGTATGATTTACACATATTAAACAGCATTAAAAAAACAAATTGGAAAACAACCGTAACAATTAAGCGAATTTGGAGGAATCGTCAGAGGGAAAACGTTCCTAGGGATGAGAGAAGAGTAGAAAAGAGTATATCTTTTACAACTCTAGATAATAGGTTAAATTTGCTTATCAGTGGAGAAACAATGCTTAACTTTAATAATTTTTACAGTTTAATCCATATAAAACATAAAATTGTGAAAAAAGTGAAAGTTATTCAGAATGGGAATCTGATAAAGAATTATCATCATTCAATGATCCTATAAACATTCATGTTAATTGTATTAACAATTATTATTTTAATGATGAAGAATCATCTGTTGTTTACTCCTTTAAAAATAGAAAATCCAAACTAAACGAGAAACAGAATAAACTAATCTATCACCCAAGTAAAGAAAATTTTAAACATTTCAAAGTTCAAATAAAAGATAAGGATAATAATATTATTAATTTAAGTAAAATTTATGCTAAATTGCATAGGAGAAAATCACTACAAAATATATCGAACAAAGGTTGGATATCTCTGAAGGACATACAAAAAAAGACTAAACTCGCTATGAAAAACAGATTCGGCTACTATTAGAATCTCGGATGTTGATGATGATTTAATTGCACTTACTAATACACAAATTGAAAAAATAAATAATCCGTTTGTGAATGGAAAAAATGTTAATATTAAACTTAGTAAAGCCCACTTACAGTATAACAAAATTAAAGTAGAAGGTGGATTTCTTGGTGCATTAATAGGGTTAGCTAGAAGCTTTTTACCAAGCATCGCAAAGAGAGTTGCACCAGCTATAGGTAAAAATCTTGCTCTAGGTAGTTTGGCAGGTCTCGGTTCAGCTGTGTTTAGTAAAATAATGGGGAATGGTTTGTATATAAAAAAAGGTAAGGGTATATATAAAGTAGAAAAACCATGGGATCGTGATTATATTTAAATTCAAAACTAACACCTCCTAAAGACCTACAGGGAGTGGATGAAGGGATTTATATGAAAACAAAGATGGATGGTTTGATGGGTCTGGAATATTTCATGATATTGCAAAAAAAAAAATACCTTTACTTAATTTCATTTTCTAACTCTAAAAATGGGTAATGAAAGAGTTGTTGAGAATATCTATCCGCGATTAACTCCAGAGCCTTCTGCTCCACCCGTTGAAAAGGAATTATTATTTTGATATAAATAAGACGGTTGACATACATCTCAGTCGCATGAATGATATTATAAAGGAAGTGAAAAATTATTTACAACGAAACAGTGAACAGAGAAGGTCATTATCTAAAAAATACAGTAAATCAACTAATGTATTACCTTATACTGATTATGGTTTTTTTTCGTATCGTTGTTTCACCCTCTTTGTATTGTTCTCTATTCCCATCGTCTTTTCTCATGAGATCAATTTGCATCTTTGGTTGTGTCTTGCTTTTGTTTAGGCGTTTTAGTTTTAGGTTTTGGTTTTAGTTTTAGTTTTAGTTTTAGTTTGAGATTGCATTTCACTGGTCGATGATCGCCATTTATATCAGCTCTGGCTATTGTTTTTGCTTTTTAAATTTTTTTTTTATCAAATTTCCAAAGCGTTGTGGAACCGGTACGTAGTCACTTTGATTTGTATAGATGTATCCGGGGCTTTGCCGTGTCCATCTCTTTCTGATGTGGTCTTTGAACCATGTATTTGTTATCATGTAGCCTCCTTTCATGCACCAGTCTATTAACATGTCTCCTCTTTCGTTTTGCGTTCCCAAACCATATCCGCCGACGATGTTTTTAACTCTTTTACTATCTACTTTACGTTAAAATCGCCCTTTATGATAAATATTTCTTGTGACTTGCATTGTGTTTTGGCCCTGTCTAAGTTCTCGAAGAATAGTACCATACTGTTTCGTGGCTTTCTGCTGTAGGATCATATGCTTGTATCACATTCAAAACAAAGGAATTACCTTTTAGTTTCACTAATAGAATTCTATCGGAAATTCCCAAACGGAATTATTACTGAACGGGAAAAAAACAGAATACATACTTATCAACTGCCTTAAATAATAAGAAACTTTATGATTCAACTTTCGGGCCTAATATGGTGGATAGAATACTTCATTGGAAATTTAATTGTGACAGCAAATAAAAATGATGATATCATAGTTGCTGGTAGAAAATATAAAGGAACTGAAGGTTTATGGAATTATTATCACGAATAAAACCTAATGATAATTTTATTACTAATTAAGATAAGAGGATTTAATCTATCTTACATCTCGTTATCACATATTTTATTTTTATCTTTGAATTTAGGTGTGTCTCTATAACATATATTATGAAGTCTAGATATTTCGTCCACTTGATTATATGGTTTCGAATGTGGTAAAGGATTATCATCTTTATCTAGTCTGTTCTCTAATTTAATAAAAGGTCCAGTAAATTTATGAGATGGTAAAAACATTTCTGGCATCTTGTTGACAATTTCATCCGCCAATCCGTCACCTTGGTGCTTCTTACACATCTACCCTGTAACATTTTTCTATTATTTTGTGTTATTTTTTTCTTCTAGATCGGCGGTATCTGTTTTGATTTTACATTGGAGACAATATATGTGTTCCTTCCATTTTTATAAATAAATAAATAGATCGTAGTGATGACATTGCTGAATATTTAAGAGTTGAAGATTTGATTCTTCATAACAAATCCTTATCAAAATAGGATTTAAAGGATTCTATAAAACAATTAAAATTAAATTTTTTCTTGGAGTTTATCTTAAAGATGAACTACCTTCTAAAACCACGTAAGAAAGAATGTAGAATAATTAATCTTGCCAACTCGCCATTACCAGGACCTCACTGGTTATGTTATTATAAAGATGATGATACGAAATATTAATTTGATTCATATGGTATTCAACCTGTTTTGGAATTAGAAAAATATATAAATAATCCCGAACACAATATTTATCAAATACAAATGTCGGGAGTTATTTGCGATTATCTCTGTTTATATATTTAAAAAAAAATAACTTCTGGTTATGATTTTGATGATATAATTTTATCATTAATAAAATGAGTGTTAATACGTTTGGATACACAGTCAGATGAAGAATACGATAATGATAATAAAATGATATCTCCTTTTCATAGTCATCAGATTAATCTTGATGATTTAGAAAATGCAAAAGGTTTTAATAGTCAGGGAAAAGAATGGGTTATATGATTTAATATTTGATAGTAATGGTATGTATAAAAGAAATGAAATTAATTTACCAGACGATCTAGAATTATTTGATGAAGAAAACGTAGAAAAGAATACAAAATTGAATGCTGTATTTCATAACAACAAATAGAAACCAATTAAAGATAAGCATGATTGGGATATTAATATCAAAGTTAGAAATAATACAGTTAGTAGTAAAAGGAGATTCGTTCGATATATTGAGAATATATAACTCAGGTAAAATGTTCGGTAACGTAGTTCCATTCAAAGAATACGAGGGCTCAACTGTATTAGCAAAACGTCAAGGTGAGTATTTTATTGCGTCAAGTAAAAAGAATAATAATCAAACAGCTCTTGAGTTTATTTCAAAATTTAAAAATGACGTCAATGATCTGAAAGAACCACCAGTTGGGTCAACGTTTTTTATTTCGGGATATTTATTAGAAGATAATCCCGAAAATAATAATATCGAAGGATTATACATGACTGTTGAAAAGCTAGATACTCCTAAACCATTTTGGATAACTGTCAGAAAAAATAAGAACTACTTTGTAACAAGATCATCTCCATAACAATTAAAGCTTAATGTTGGTAGTGATGTTAATCTAAATCAAATTAAAATAAATACCGGTAAGTATCTGATTAACCGAATTGCTTTTTCTAAATCAAAGATTACAAATGACGAAATTTTCGTCTTATTAAAATGAACAAATTAAATCTCGGTGAAGCTTTTATCAAAGACGAAAGTATTTTGAAATATGAATATCGTAACATAAACCAGATTCTGATAATATTAATCTAAATCAAAGTGAGGCAATTAGAATCCCGATTAATAATCAAAACGTTTGTCTAGATATTGCTGAAAGTTTCATAGAAATTGAAGGTGAATTAGTTAGAAATGAGGGTAACTTTACGAGTAATTATGTTGACAAAGATAAAATAACTTTAATTAATAATGCAATGATGTATTTGGTTTATAATATAAAATATACAGCAAGATGTTGCAAGTATAAATAATATAGGAAAGGTAGCCACGATAATGGGATATCTGAAATATCCAGGAGATTTTGAGACGACAAAAGGGTTGAATCAATTATGGTATAGAGAAGGTAGTAATCATTTCGGAAGGAATAATTTTAACGTAAGACATCACTTTATTATTGAAAGGGGGGGTCATTTAGTTTTTCAATTCCACTTAAACACATATTTGGATTTTGCCATACATATAATAAAGTAATGTAATGGTATTGAACAAGAATTATATCATTATATAGAAAATCTGAAGATAAAGATGCTATTATTGCTAAGTTTGAAAAAGTAAGAAATACTGCGGATGGAACTACTATCTTAGGAAACACCATGACGATGAATGGAAAAGTGAAATTAGAAAAGATTTCATGGTTTGTTCCCACGTTAAACCAAATTTGGAATATGAAAATAAACCATTGACACAAATTGAAAATAAAATACAATATGATATCGCTTATAAAAGTCAATCAATAATTGTTCCTATTGATGGTAAATTTGAATGGAGATTGAGTACTAGTACTTCTCCGGAAAACCTAGATTTATCATTGTTGGATTTCAAGAGAAAAACCACACCGTTTTATCATGCAAATCTAAAGACTATTTCAGTATCACTTGATTCAAGAACATATCCAGAAGTGCAATATGACATAAACTTTGAAAACAATAAATTTAACAGCATATTTAGTAAAGCTGTTGATTTGAGGAAAAATGCTTTGGGGATGAAACTAGTGTTAATATGACTCCTTTTAATTACATGGATTACTATCCGATATTCAAAATCAAAGGTGGAGTTACTGATATTACTGTGAACATGAATTTTAATAAGAGTGTCAAGGATTTAAACGCATATGTGGTTATCGTATCAGATAGAATAATTCGAATCGAAAGGGATGGACGTGGGGTAAGAATTATTCGGTAAACATTCCAAAATGATGTTTTTTTTTATACCATCAGCTTTCATGTATCTTTTATCATCAAATGGTGAAAAACTTTTTTTATTTGCTTCATTTATGTACATCTCATGCTTTTCTGAATTCAACGTAAACATCTTATTCATTTTTATATTATTACTATATAAACATTCTTTATAATCATCAAACTTATTATCTTTATCAATAGTTGTTTTACCTCTTCCTTTTAATTTCTTTACTTCTTGTAAATCAGTTAATGTAAATGAATAAGCTGTACTTCTAAGGAAGACAATTTTATTCATAATTTGTCCATTTAACTCATCATTTAATTTCCCTTTTACCGTTTTATTCTTTTCAGAAACAAATGATGGTTTTTAGGATAAGGAGATGTATCAAAACACTCAATTATTTTTTTCATGTCTTCATAAATATCTTCTGTTATAATAGATAAGAAGATACTATCGGCATCACTTGCAACTAATTCATTATCTTCCAAAAGTCTATTAACAACATCGCAATTAAATTGATACACTAACAACTTACTATAATCTACAATACACATTCCGAAACAGATTAATTTATCAAATTTAACCATTGTTATGTTATTAATTATCCCTACAAAGTTATCATTAAAAATAACAGAATCTTTAAAATTAGCTTTATTCACATGTTTCTGTATTTCCTTTACATTTGTGAATAAATTGATTTCATTTCTGTTTCTAATATTTTCCATAGTCTTTCCAAAGAATGCATTGTTCATCAGTTTCCATAGAACCTTCTGAAAGTCTGACTTAGCTAATGTTCTTTGTTCAGTATTAAAATTAATATACTTTTGTAACCATACTTCTATGAATGAGACAGTTCTGTGTACCTTTGTTACTTTCATTCAAAATTTAATATGTTCGTTCAATATCTTATGATGAACTACATATTTCTTCTTATCTTACAGAGGAAGGAATAACTTCTTTTCAATTCCCAGTTTCCTATCTTACTTTTTAAGTAAATCTAGTTGATATTCAGATAACTCTTCTTCAGTTACCTTCATATATTCAGGAGCTAGTGGATATTTAATTGTTTTTAGTTTTTCTTCTTTAGTATGTTCTATGTCATATTCAATAATACATCATCCACCTTCTGGAATATCTAAATAATAATCAGAATCTTCTTCCCATTTGAAATGTCCTGTTGGTAGTTTCTGACTCATCCGTCATAAAGATTATTCGCATCTAAGTATAGAAGACATCTTTCTTTTAGAAAAGCATTTAAATTACCACCATTTTTTATTTTAATCACTCCTCCATTTCACATTGATCATTGTTTTCTTCCATCTTTATTATAATTAGAAGTGTATTTATTATAAGCTTTAACATGTCGTGGACCTAATACACCAGATAATCCTCTTATACCTTCTTCAAACATTAGATACATATCATAATCTTGAAGTAATTCTAACCTAACACCTGTGTGTTTCAACCCACACTGCCAAGTTAAACCAGATGCTGTGATCTATTTCGTGATTTTTCAGAAAAAAGCTCTCTTAATGTTTCAAAAGCATCTGCTAGGATTAATACATCAGATATAAGATATAATTCATGATAATCTTTGAATTTTTTAGTTGTAATGATTCCAAACATTTTGCGCCTGTTTATAATTATCTTCAGTTATTCCTTCTCTAGTTAATAATAAGTAAAATCTATTAATTGGAGGTGGTTCAGATTCATCAAGTCTTTTAATAGCGTCAATATACTCATAAGAATAAACTCCTTTTCGTTTAAGTAATTCTATATCATCCTCAAACTCTTTATATAGTATTGAGAATTCATCTAATGACTTTGCAACATCAACTAATCCTTTTGATAAGAATCTATGCAAATCTAAAAATCTTAATTTTTAAAAATAACTTCCATAGTCTATTAAAATATATTCTTTTGATGTTTTAGAGAAAGGTTTAACTTTACAATATGCCGATTCATATTTCATTAACTTTTCAATGATAACATGAAAATCATAATTAGAACCATTGTGAAAGAACACAGGAATTATTCAGATTTAACATAAATTCCATAACTATTTATTTCTTGTTTAAAAATACTTTCTTTGAATATGGTTTTTCAGGATCTCGTTGTGTAGTATGAATTACAATATCATTTGATCCACAGTCAGAGTAGATAGTAACAAGTAATTTAGATTTGAAATGATGATCCTAAATTTGAGAATAGTATCCTCTGGCATCTTAAAATTACATTTTTTAGTTATGATTGCTACAAATGTCAAAGTGGGTGACCAATGTTTATTTTCTTGTCAATGATTTTAAACAGTTTTACAGAGAAAGGCTTTATGTTTTATTTTCTTGTCAATGATTTTAAACAGTTTCTACAGAGAAAGGCTTTATGTTTATTTTTCTTGTCAATGATTTTAAACAGTTTCTACAGAGAAAGGCTTTATGTTTATTTTTATCGTAAAGAAAACTATTAACATCCTTAATTAAACAATAATGAGTATTAGATTTCTCTTGAATATAATTTCTGTTATCTATTTTATTAACAATTCCTTTCGCTTGCTATAACATTATATACATCACTTTAAGATGAGAAATAAAAGGATCATTATTGTGAAATTTTGCAATTTACTTATGTTTTCGTTCACTGAGACTTGATACACCTTCCTTTGCCTGTTGGTGCGTTCGTCATTTTTTCTATATCTTTATTTCTATTTCTTTATGTGTCTTTTTTGTCTAATTTGAATTTCTAGTTTTCGTCTTTGAGCAGCCCGATTTGAATAATAAGAGTGTGTTTTAAAATTACATTATTTTTTTTACTAAAATGAGATAATTATGTATGTTATGGCAAAATGAAAATAAGAAAACCTGGAACCCAAGAAGTAACTTTCTGTATGACTGTCCCAATTATCTTTCGCAATAAGAAAACCACAACTATAAAATGAAGAAATATTATTTACTAGTAATAACAGATAACGAAGTTAAGTTAACAAAAGCGAAACAAAAGTACTCTCTCGTGTGCTGCCCAACCTCCCCAATTCGATACCAACATAATTGAATGGAATTTTTGACTAATCGTAGCCACAATTTTCTCTTTAAGGGGGGGGGTCCTAAACATGCTTTTAATTTATAATTTATTTGATATAGACAATTTTAACCACTACCGTTGTACTTGGCATGTCTAAATTAGCTGAATTTTGTTATTTTTATTTCCATGTGATTGCCATGGGAACGTCACCATCTTGGATTATCATTGGAAATATACCTACAACTTCATTTCATATAGGCTTTTTCAGTTTTTAAACAAACTGAGCTATAACTTTGCACTCACGTTACTTGGTTCAATATCGATAATAAATAAATTACTCTCAGTACAAACACAGGGGCTTCACAAGGGTGTCCTGTCACCAGTCCTATTAATATACACCAACAGATGTATGATCAAGGATAACAACATTAAGTTGATCAACTTCTCACTTTCTGTCATTTTGATTCATTCAATTATCATTATCATTGTATTTTTTATGCCAATGTAAACATTATGAAAAAAAATAAAATAAAGCTTGACCTGTTGCATACCATGCCTCATTATCCAAGTATATTGTGTATCTTGTTTTACCCCGAACTCGTATCCCCAGGCATTTTATAGGTGAAAGAAATGACATTGAATAATATTAAAGCCCCCATAGGAACAAAGACGAGACAATCAAAAGGAATAGACAGAAACAAAAACCCTGGCCACCATGAGGATCAAACCCGCGACCTCTGCGTCGGCACCCATCGCATCGCCATGAAAGGAAAGCGTGCTACCAACCGAGCTAACTTCACTCCTTAAGGTTACATGCCTGTATTTGTGTACAGTAGAGACTCACTTTATCTATGTTACCTCATTTAAAAACGCTCTGAGGCTAAGAGTTAGAAGCATCACGAAAGTATGTGGCACCCAGGGATAGGATAAAGCAAGTAGCATTGTTGTGTTATACGAAATTTATAAACTTTATATTAATAAATGCGTTTCTTAAGGACTTGAACTTATGAATTATTTTGCTAGAAATGCAGGCTGTGTACGGGCTTAAACATAAACAGTAAAAAAAAACAATGAACCGTTAGCTATAGTCTAAACTAGACATGGCGAGATGTCAGTTTTGAAAACTGATCAATGTCTTTATCCAGTTAAAATTTTTTCTGTCTATTTTCAGAATCTGAAATATTTAATTCAATTCAATTCAATCATCTTTACTGATCCTTTAAAAAAGGAAATTATACTTGTGTCATCACAATTTCCGTTTGAAAAATAAAAGAATACATCAATGCATTTAAATCAAAAACAAATTTAACTTAAGTTAATCATTAAATGTTTAGATTTTAGGAGAAGTATACAAAGATTCAAAGGTGGGTAAATAGATAGTGCGGTGAAACAGTATACAAAAAAATCAAAAAAAAAAAAATAAAAAAACCATTTATAGACAAATCAGTTAAACTTCATACACATTCATTAACTTATCATAAATCATTCATTCACCATCCATAAATTTACATTTCTTAAACATTGTGAGCAAAACGCCATTGTGCTTTCAAAGTAAGGTATGGTCAAACTTTCGTATGGCACTTGGAAGAAAAATCTAAAATATTTCTCAGTGGAGGATTTTAAATGTATAAGTCGACCGCTTCTACTACTTGTTTTGGGTATGGAGAAAGAGGATGGATGTTGTCTTTAAATATACTCCTGAGTTTAATCTTGCATTGATTCTCATACAAATCTTCAAAGTTCTCCAACTCTACATCATTTACGAGTTTTCCTACGTGTTTCAGTGTCATATTATTATTTTTCTTCTTTTCTCTATCTCCTGTATTCCCTCCTCATACAGTTATACTAAAAATAATAATACTCTTTATGCAAGCTTGGTGGAAAAGTCTTATTAGAGTGTTATTAATTTGAAACTTATAAAGCTTCCTCATAAAATACATTCTTTTGTTTACGTTCTTTAAAACTTTATTTGATTGTTTTTGCCATTCTAGCTTCTCGTCAAAAATTATGTCAAGATATTTATATTCATTAACTTTCTCAACTGTTTCATCTTTTATAACAATATCATTATGGATGTTATTTGTCTTCCTGAAATCAAAAAAAATCAATTCTTTTGTTTTGTTAACATTAAGTTGTAAATAATTGTCATCACACCATTTTACAAACCTTTTGATTTCTTGAGCATAATTGATTAGATCTACTTCTGACCTGATAAGAGCTTGGATAGATGTATCATCTGCATATTTTATTATTGGGATGTTTGCAAAGGCACTTTTACAATCATTAGTGTAGATAAAAAAGAGTATAGGTGTAAGGGCAATCCCCTGGGGTGCTCCAGTGTTTGTTACAATTACTGACGAGTACAAAAATACCATTCTTTGATTTTAATCTAACTAATTGAGGTCTGTTGGTCAGAAAATCTAAAATTCAGAGAGTTACACTTTGTCCCAAACCCATATCTAACAATTTAGGAATCAGGATGTGTGGTTGTATTGTATTAAAAGCACTTGAAAAATCAACGAAAAGAGTTCTGACATAGTTTTTTGAGTATCAAGATGATGGTACACGTTATTTGTGACAAATAGAATAGCATCTTTAACACCCCTTTT
Source organism: Doris montereyensis (assembly GCA_037039925.1). Lineage (NCBI taxonomy): Eukaryota > Metazoa > Mollusca > Gastropoda > Nudibranchia > Dorididae > Doris > Doris montereyensis. The sequence goes on from JAXRKP010001242.1 coordinate 57,364, forward strand.
AGATTTATAGGCAAATTGGTGTAGGTCGAGAGTAGATCCACTTGTAATTATAATTGTTTTTAACACAATCCTCTCAGGACATTTCATTAAAATAGATGTAAATGCTACTGGTCTTAAATCATTTATTTGCTTTATATTACTGCATTTTGGGATAGGAGATATTTGGGACATTTTCCAAGCATTCGGTATTTCATTTAACGACAGTGATAAATTAAATATGTACGAAAATATACCTGAGAGTTCACCAGAACATAATTTCATGACACGGGGGCTATATTGTCCGGTCCACAGGCTTTGTTTATTTTAAGATTTTTTGAAAAGTTTATTTACTTCATTTTCATTGACTGTTATTAGTGTATCTTCATTTTCTTTGAGGCTGCTTCTCATACCATCTATGTGATCAGAAAAGTCAAGTTGGTCAAATCTAGCGTAAAAGTGTTCAGATCTTTTTCTTTTCCCCTCTCTAAAAATACATATTTTCTTTTGTTCCTATAGCCTACAATATTTTTCATTCCACCCCAGACACATCTCAAGTTATTTGATCTAAATTTTTCTTCAATGTTGTTTTTGTTTTTCTTTGGCATTCTTTAATTTTTTTAAAATTCTTTCTGAACTGTTTTCTTCCTTTCGAAATTTTTCTCCATGAATGCGCGTTTTTTTTGTTATTGAGTAAAAGTCTGATTTGGCGTGTCACCCATTGTTTATTATTTGGAAATATTTTTGTGGTTATCTTTTCTCGGACAGTTTCTTGACAAAAATTAACATAAGACCTCCCAAACATCAATCGTTTCCTCTAGGCTTTCACATGAGTCATAAAACACACACAAATGTTGTATTTGCAGGTGAATGCAGGCATTTCAAAAAGTGAGGAACAAAACGAACATGTCGAAAAGTTTGCATCAATGAGTTCGTCAATTCAGTTATATCCGAGATAACGTCTACAATGACTGACGTGTCAATCGTAATGTCCTCCATGATGACCGACATAAGTCTCCCCATCATGAAGTCACCCGTTACTGTTGTATATTTTGCCGTCGCGACGTCCTCTGTGACCAGCATGACCTCCACACCCAAGACGTCCTTCATGGTCTCAATGCCAACCCACACGGCGACGTTCTCTGTAAACGCCGTGTCTTTCGCCTCCGTGACGGCTCTCATGATCACGAAGACCTTTATCTCCATGCCAAGCCCCATTGTGACGTCCTCTGTGACTACCGTGTCATTCGTCCACGTGACGTCCTCTGTGACTACAGTGTAAGTTGTCCACGTGACGTTCCCTGTGACAATCGTGTCGTTCGTCCACGTGAGTTCCCTCGTGGCCACCATGACCTCCACCTCAATGACGCTGTTCATGAACTTGATGCCAGCTCCCACCGTGAGGTCCCAATTGACCACTATGACCTCCACCTCCATGACGCTGTTCATGAACTTGATGCCAGCTCCACCGTGAGGTCCCAATTGACCACTATGACCTCCACCTCCATGACGCTATTCATGTACTTGATGCCAGACCCCACCGTGACGTCCCAAGTGACCACCGTGTCTTTTCGCCCTCGTGACATTCTCTGTGACAACCATGTCTTCCACCACCATGACTACTATGACCTCCACCTCATTCACACCCTGCATGACATCCACGCAAGCCTCCAACGTGACGTCCCCCGTGACCGTCATGACCTCCAACTATGTGATGACCTCCGTGACTTTCATGCCAATCCCCACAGCCACGTCCCCAGTGACTACCAGGACCTCCACCTATGTGATGTCATACATGACCGCCACAGTGTAGAATCATATCGTGACAGCCACGTCTGTGACCATATTGACTGACTAAGGCAGATGTCTAGGACAGAACATAATGCAGTAAGAACGAACTAATTCCGACTTTATTGGGAATAATGTCAAATCTCTTCATAAATAAATAATAAACGTATATGAGACCTGGGATACCAAGCGGTAAACAGACACTTTAGGATCAGCCACCGAGATACTGTCATACAACTTGTACACAAGTTTTGAGAATCTTCAAAGATGGACACTAAAATTCTCATTGTTCTTCTTTTACTATGTAAGTATGTAACCACACGGTAGTGTAGGCAGTTGTCTTTGAAAAATAACTCTTAAATTTACATATTTTTGTAATATGATTGAAATGTTGAATCTTATAGAAAGCATTCTGTCATCAACGTTTCAGAATGTAATGTAAATAAGGTCCTATGTTAAACCTTCATACATTATGCATAGTAAATGTTACCATTATGCTCTTCATTGACACATGATTAGACAATATACTGGCAAATGGACTGGCATATCCCAGACATACGACCATGTGGCTTTCATCATAATGCCCTGGAGGAGTTAAAGTTCAAATCTGAGACTTTATATTCGTAGCTTTGTTTGTTTGTTACCTATCATCCCTTTCACGACAAGTAATAATCCCTTAAATTTGAATAATGACATATCCTAAGGCGAGAACTGGTTTTATATGTATATTTCCTGGGAACTAACGAAGAAAACAAGTTTTTAAAGTCTTATGGATTCAATCTCAAAGGCATCATCAAAAAATGAAGAAAACGAATGAAGGTGAGGGGGAAATCAAATGGACAAATCTATCCCTGCTTTTATTTGCTTATGATTTAGTTGAAAAAGGCCACAGTTTAAACAAAAGGCTTTTAACATTCATTTTTTGTGTGCATGGTTTTAGGGACGATGAGGGAAGCATGTTATTGTTCGTACCGCTAAAAGTCACAGAAAAAAGAGAGCTCCTATAAACAACCCAAAAGAATACCACCATCTGATAAATCAAACTTGATTTTCTCTCAAAATGTATTTCATTGTATGTCATTTCCACACATGCAAACACACACACACACACACACACACATATATATATATATATACACACACACACACACACACACACACACATATGCGCGTGCGCTGGCACACATATTATTGTATGCATACATATTATGTTGAAGATTAGAGGGGAGAAACAGAAAGAATGAGTCTTCACCTTGTGAGGGAAACTTTTATATAAACTATAATCACGACCGCTGGAGCAATGGCTATCTTTTTAAATTCCTCCCACTTGGAAAAAGAAACCCAACAACATTACAATGCATTTAATTGAATCAACTTTATCTTGCACTACAAACAAGTAAATCTCACCAGCAGCTTATAAAACATAACAAAGTAATGCAAAGAGCAAGCAAAAAATAACCACACCAGCAACAACAAAAGACAAGAACAAAACAAAAACATTACAGGAAAGCAAAAACAAATGTGAATAAATTGATTATACATTCTAATTGGAAGGTAAAAACAATACTGCAACGATAAGTGTATAAAGAGGCATATTCATAACTATTTGCCCTGTCATCAACAGAACATTGAAACACACGACAAGAGTTATACACCCCTTTATTGTTATGATAAATATCACATGTAAATAAAATGGCATCATATGATTTATAGGCTTCAGTATCAGTTAAGATTCGCATTGTAAACAAAAAGTGTCCCGTCAAGTATTCGTGATTATTGAAATTGATCCACTGCTCTTCTGGTGTACCAAGCTCAGTCCCTCCCCATGCTACTGCTACCTCGTCCAGTGCCCCGTTTGCCACCACCTCTTCCGGGTATCCCACGACCGTTGGAACTTCTGTTCATCATTCCAGATCGACTTCGCATTGCAGGTCGACGACCCTGTCTTTATGCATTGATCCCATACCCCCATGCATTGCGCCACGCCTACTGCCCATAGACCCCATATACCCGACGCATGCCACTGCGCCTACCGCCCATAGACCCCATGCCCCCATGTATGCCACCTTCCCAACTGCCACCCCATTCCACCATAGACCCCATTCCACCACCCATACCAGCACGCCTTACACCCATAGACCCATTCCACCACCCATACCAGCACCTTACCATAGACCCCATTCCACCACCCATACCAGCACGCCCTACACCCATAGACCACATTCTCCCACCCCCATCACATAGACCACATTCCCCCACCCATACCATTTACACCCATAGACCACATTAGACCACATCCCCACCCATACATCATCACATAGACCATATTCCCTCACCCATACCATCACACCCATAGACCACATTCCCCCACCCATACCATCACATAGCCATACCATCACACCCATAGACCACATTCCCCCACCCATACCATCACGCCTTACACCCATAGACCACATTCCCCCACCCATACCATCACGCCTTACACCCATATAACATCATCACCCATAGAATCACATACCATCACGCCTTACACCCATAGACCATTCCCCCACTCATACCATCACGCCTTACACCCATAGACCACATTCCCACCCACTACACCCATAGACCCCATTCCCCCACCCATACCATCACACCCTACACCCATAGACCACATACACCCATAGACCATCATTCCCCCACTCACACCATCACGCCTTACACCCATAGACCACATTCCCCCACTCACACCATCACGCCTTACGCCCATAAACCCCATTCCCCCATCTTCCATCATACCATCACGCCTTACACCCATAACCCCATTCCCCCATTCCCCCACCCATACCAGCATAAACCCCATTTACACCATCATAGACCACATTCCCCCCACTCATACCATCACGCCTTACACCCATAGACCACATTCCCCCACCCATACCATCACGCCTTACACCCATAGACCACATTCCACCACTCACACCATTACGCCTACACCCATAGACCACATTCCCCCACTCACACCATTACGCCTTACACCCATAGACCACATTCCCCCCACTCACACCATTACGCCTTACACCCATAGACCACATTCCCACACTCCACCACACCATTACGCCTTACACTCATAGACCACATTCCCTACTCACATTCCACCACCCATTACGCCTTACACCCATAGACCCCATTGCCTTACACCCATAACCCCATTCCACCACCCATACCATAACGCCTTCACGACCCCATTCCACTACCCATACCATAACGCCCACCCATAGACCCCATTCCACCACCCATACCATAACACCTTACACCCATAGAGACCCCATTCCACCACCCATACCATAACGCCTTACACCCATAGACCCCATTCCACCACTCATACCATAACGCCTTACACCCATAGACCACATTCCACCACCCATACCATAACGCCTTACACCCATAGACCCCATTCCACCACCCATACCATAACGCCTTACCCATAGACCACATTCTCGCACCCATAACCCTGCGCATTCCTCCGCCACCGCCACCACTACGGATCAATTTCATTTTTCCCCAACCACTGCTTTTTCCAGTGCATGCAACTTCTGGCAAGAGTACGCCTGGAAGACAAATGGCATGGTGTCAAGGTACAGGACATTGGTGTTATGTTGTTTTTTTGGCTTTTAAAATGTTCATCTGGAATTCATTTCCGTAAATAAAAGGCGACAAGAATAATGAATAACTCTTACCTTAAATAAAAGGCAAATCCGTATTTCCATCTGTGTAGAATTTTTAAGACAATCAATTTGAAGAATTAGTCCAACAGATACAAACGTTTTTCTATGTATATGTTCACATGCCTTTAATTTTTTATCTTTTTACTATTTATCGCAATGTCCATACATATATTTGACAAGCGTTGTAAAATACCTTACGGAATGAAGAAGCATGAAATGGACTTATTAGCTACTGTATAACGATTAGATCCTAACTGACATGTAACTTGAACAACTTATTTACCGGTAATTCAATTAATTAAGGAGAAAATAGAAAAGGATCTGGCATTGATTTGTAAAATCTTTGCAGTGTACATGATTAGTTCACATACCATCTCTCATAATAAGATACCCCAAAACATGGGAAGGATAATAGTTGTGTATTAAAAATGCAACATCAACATTTATAATAAAAGAATAATCAAGAAAAGATTACAATCAAGAATGATAGAAAACCAAAGCGTGTTTGTGTGTTTATGATTTCTTTCTTTTTGCCTTTATCAGTTTATATTCTACCTTCTGTTGTATGTGGGTTTAAAGCCCGAAATGATCTTCCTCCAGGCTGCACTATCCTGATATTTTCTGTTTCCTTCCGTGACAGTTTTGTTGTGGGTTTAATATCTCTTTTATATATTCTTCCCACTTTCTCCGAGGTCTGCCTTTAGGTAGTTTACCTTGAGTTTTAGCCCTCTATACCTATTTGGCTATTCTATTGTCATTTATTCTGTTACATGCCCAAATCATCTCAGTTGATTTCTTTCTATCTTAGTTTTTATGCCATCCGCTTGGGTTTTATCTCTTATTGTTGTGTTTCTGATTTTGTCTCTTTTAGTTTTCCTTACTACTCGTCTTAGATATTTCATTTCAGCTGTTTGTACTCTACTGTATTTCCTACTTTCTAAAGTCCGGGTTTCGCTGCCATAGAGGAGAATAGGACAATAAACTGTATTGTATGCTGTATTTTTGTTTTTGTTGACAATTCTTGTTTACCAACAAATGCCTTTCCAAGGTTATACATTGTGATTGCCTTTTGGATTCTCTGGCTGATTTCTTAATTTTTCCCTGGGTTAATCCTTACTCCTATTTAATTGTAGCGTTGAATGTGTTCTAAATTCTCCCTGCCCAATTTAGAATTTTGTGTTTAGATTCCTTAGTTACTAGCATTCTTTGGGTCGAGTAGGGAAAATGCATATGAAGTATCTTTTCCAACAAACAAAACGTTGAAACGTAGCTTTGAGAGTCTTTATTAATTAGTGCTTCAAATGATTGATTGTATCTTATTGATAAAATAAAAGCAAAACATGTATGTATCAATGAACTCTCACCTCAACGACAATGGCATGTTTTGATTGTTTTTAAACTTCTTGAGACGTTAATTGTCTTAAGTGTCCATCACATTTATCACAAAGGCTTTCTTCGAAGTATTGATTTTGAAATGAACATACTATATTGAAAATGAACTTCAAAATGTAAACACAATAGGAATTCGCTTCAATTGAAATAACGTAAAGATATCGTTGTATTACAGATTCAGATGGTGTCTTGTTTCAATTAAATGAATAAAGTACAGCTGTAGATGTGGTAATAAGATAAGACATTGCAAACCAATACAGTGGTTTTTCTCTATGGAAACAAATAGCAAAAACATGATATTGTTTCCACACATCTTTAATTTCAAGTTTCACTTGCATGAATCAATTGGCATGTCTTATGGATGAAGCGATGTGTCAGTTTGTCTTGTTTGCTGATAATTTATTTGTTTCAGGGCTTTCTTATTGTATTTCTATTTAGGAGGCGAGTGTATTGTCCTATTATTTCGTTTGTGCTGATTGGTATTTTTGTGTTTTCTTTAAAGCGTGTGTTTTATGGTTGCCAAGTCTGTTTTGCAGACTATTCATAGATGGAAAAACAAATTGTTAAGTTCAAAGAGACTTGCATCAAGACCGTTCATAATTAATATCTGAGTTTTATCCGTGACGATGTCCGCGATGACCACCGTGCCCACCATGTCTTCCACCCCCGTGCCTTCCTCCACCATGGCCGCCATTTCTTCTACCACCATGACGTCCTCTATGACCACCGTGTCTTCTACCGCCGTGGCGACCCCCATGACCTCCATGACCTCCACCTCCGTGACGTCCTCCATGACCTCCATGCCGCCCCCACCGTGATGTCCTCTATGACCGCCGCCATGTCGTCTCATACCGTGACCGCCATGTCCGTGACCATGTTGACTGATTACTGAAGATACCAGAATGCCTAAGAAAGAAAATAAAGATCAAGATAAATATGGATTTATAGGTTATATTCCTGCACAAGTGCAGACTCATCAACTGTACATAATGAAAATCCCTGCAGTCCAGTTAATTTAAATCCATCTCCCAAACGGTAGGGACATAGGGTACATCAGCATATTAGGCGCTTCGTACTAACACCTTAAATAGGCCAGAAATCATGCACACCTGAGTCGAGTGAGGAAAGTACAAAAGGCATACCTTTTGTAAGAACGACACAACATCGTAAAAAAGATATCAAGGATTTTTAATCAGTATCGTTATGATTGCAAACTCACAACATTGCAGTTGCGCTACGATGCAGTCCATTTCCTTGGGAATATCATATATATGTGTGTTTGTTGCCAGTCCTTCAAAATATCATTGCTTTACCTATGTTTAGAATTTTACTTATATGACGGTCAAGCTTTCAAATCAAAATTTGATTTGCTGCCAATTTTCATTCACACATTGCAATAGTGCGTGTGTAAGTCTTAATCGTTATAGCCATTTAATCATTTACGAGGGAGTATTCATTTTGGATACGAATGCCATTATAGCCAATGTTATATTTCATACATGTATTTTGCTTACGTCACTTTAGTAAACTTCAATTTAAAAACATTAATCAATAGTGACCACAGGTATGCAATATTTTCAAACACTTTTTATTACCCATTTGCAATTTAGTTCTACAGCACATATTTCCAAATGTGTATCCTGAAACATTACACCATTATTTAGCAATGCTTAAATTCATATGCATCCGCAACATCAATGTCTTTTTCATGGCTATATTCTGTACATTACAAGCCTTAAGCATATCAACTAATTTACTGGTTCATCTCCTTCAATGTATGATAACTGTAATGTTGTACTTACATAGGAAAAGAAGAACAATAAGACATTTAGTCTCCATTTTTTTGAAAACGTATTGTGACTTGACTTAGGATAACGAAGCTTCTTAAATCAACTGCTTGGTTGTTAATCTTAAGGTGCACATCTTATATACGTTTTCTACCCCAATTTGGTGCAGTAAACAAATAATCAACATTGATCTTGAGCTGTTGTGTAAACGTTCTTGTCGTGTTGATGAGGCACAATGGTTAATTGCAAGCTCCTTTGAATTTCCCTCGGATGCTCTGTTCAATGTGGACGTAACCTATCGAACATGCAATTGCACCTGAATTGAAAGCACATTCAAATGGATTGTCTTTGCATGCTAAAACGACAAAAATTAACGTAAAATGAAAACTTTTCAAACAGCTCACATGGAACGTCAGCTGTTTGTTTCTTCGAGTAAACTAAATATTAAACGTATATAAGACCTGGAATACTAAATAGCAAACAGACACTTTGGGATCAGCAACCGAGTTACTTATCGACCGTAAGAGTCTGTCATACAACTTGTACACCCGTGTTGAGATTCTTCAAAGATGGACACTAAAATTCTCATTGTTCTTCTTTACTATGTAAGTACATAATAGGTCATGGCAAAGAAATAATCAACCAAATGGTACTGTAGCCAGTTGCCTTTGAAAAAGTAACTCTTAAATTTACATATTATTGTAAATTACTTGAAATGTGAAATCTTTATAGAAATGCATTATGTAACGAACGTTTCAGAATGTAATGTAAATAATGTCCGAAGTTAAACTATAAACATTGTGCATATTAAATGTTCGCATTATGTTTCTTTATTGAGAAACGATTAGGCAATTTCCTTGGAGAGACTAACGACAGCTTAAAGGACAGAGAGATGTAAGCGTGAACAAGGAGGCATAGATTGCCTCTGATTTCTTGTTACATATTTATTCATTTTAACGCAGCTCTATATTATTGCTATTTTCTAATTCCGTTTGATGAAGGTGTTCCTGGTGTCAGTAGCTGTCAGTCAACATGGTCACGGACGTGGCGGTCACGGAATGAGAAGACATGGTGGCGGTAATGGAGGACATCACGACGGATGGGGACACGGTGGTAATGGAGATGGTCACGGTGGCGGACATGGTGGACGTGGAGGTGATGGTGCTGGTAGAGGATACAGAGGTCACGGGGGCCGTGACGGTGGAAGGAGGCATGGAGGTGGTCAAGGTGGAGGTAGGTGGGTGGTCGTCAAGGTGGTCGTCAAGGGTGGAGGTAGAAATGGCGGTCAAGGTGGTGGTCATGGTGAGGAAGACATGGCGGTGGTAGACATGGCGGACATGGAGGACATCAAGGTGGAAGACGACATAGTCATGGCTAAAAATGTTATGAACAAAGTTACACTGAATTAGTCCTAAAAGGCGGCATTATTCACAGCTTTCATTATTTCAAATTATTATTTGTTCAGCCGATTTTTCTGCTTCCAATTTATTCACAAATCTTTGCGTTGGCCACATAATTAATTGTATACACGTTTCAAAACGATAAATAAAAGGATCAAATCCACAAGTTTTGGTCTTAACTTATGTCTTCGTCAGTTCATACATCACCCTACGTTTGTTCGTCCTTTTCATGTCATATTTGGGTGTCGTTTTGGTCAATTTTGATGTTTGTGCTAACCGTCTTTATTAGTCCAGTGAGATATTTACGTATCTTATAAGGAAATGAATTTCAAAACCTCCAACCTAAAAGTAGAGGATTACATATCTTGAATAAGACAAAGACAAGAAAAACCGAATTGAAAGAAATTTTAACTTGCACTTCTACTATATTTTCTCACAAAAGGTGTGCAGTGCGATTAGGTCCAAACTTATCAAAATGAATTTGGTGCAAAAATAGAGTCAGACAGGGCTTTACGCTTAGCCCTCTTTTGTTTGTCATATTTATGCATTCAATCGCAAAGGCATCATACAAAAAAATGAAGAAAAACGAAGGTGAAGGGAACTGAAACTAGTAAATCTATCCATGCTGTTATTTGTTGATAATTTAGTTGGAAAAGGTCACAGTTAAACAAAGGCTTTTGACATTCATTTTGTGTGCATGATTTTAGTGATGATGAGGGAAGTATGTTATTGTTCATACCCTTAAAAGTCATAGAAAAAAGAGAGCTCCAACAAATTATCCAAAAGAGTACCATTATCTGATAAATCAAACTTGATTTTCACTGAAATGTATTTCATTGTATGCTCTTGCCAAACATGAAGAACACACACACACACACACAAACACTCACATACACACACACACACACACACACAAACACTCACATACACACACATACATACGCGTGCTGAGCGTGCTGGCACACACATCAAGCGTTTTAAAATACCTTACGAAACGAAGACGTATGAAATGGACACGTTAGCTACTGTCTAACGATTAGATCCTTAACTGACATGTAAATGGAACAGCTTATTAAAAAAGTAATTCAATTAATTAAGGAGAAAATAGAAAAAGGGTCTGGCATTGATTTGTAAAATCTTTGTAGAGTACATAATTAGTTCAGATATCATCTCACATGATAAGATGCCAAAAACAAAATGGGAAAGATACTAGTTGTTTATTACAAATACAATATCTACATTGATAACAAGAAAGAATAATTAAAATAAGATTACAATCAAGAATGATACAAAAACCATGAGATTTCATATTGAAGCTTTCTTTTTATCTTTCTTTCTCATCTCCCGTTCTACTTTCCGGTGCAGGTGTGTAGATGCCCGAAATGTCTTTTTCTTCAGACTGCCCTGTCCTGACATTTTCTGTTTCCTCCCGTGAAAGTTACATTTCTTTGCTTTCATGCCTCTTTTATTATCTTCTTCCTACTTTCTCTGAGTTCTGCCTTTGTGGTCTTTTACCTTGAGGTTTAGCACTGTATACTGATTTAGCTATTCTATTGTCATTCATTCTGTTTACATGTCCAAACCATCTCAGTTGATTTATTTCTATCTTAGGTTTTATGCCATCTACTTTGATTTGATCCCTTATTATTGTGTTTCTGGTTTTTCTCTTTTAGATTTCTCTACAACTCTTTCTTAGATATTTCATTTCAGCTGCCTCTACTCTATTGTATTCCTTACTGTCTAAGGTCCAGGTATCACTGCAATAAAGGATAGTAGGTCAATAAATCATGCTGTAAACTGCCATTTTGATTTTCGTTGACAATTCTTGTTTTACCTACAAATGTCTTTCCTAGATTGTTATAAAATATATTGCCATTGCATTTTGGACTCTCTAGCTGGTTTCTGGTCTTAGTTTTCCCCCTGAGGTAATCATTACTGCTAGGTAATTGTAGATTTGAACTTGTTCTAAATTCTCCCTGCCCAATTAAAGAGTTTGCTTTTTTAGCTTCCCTAGATACTAGCATTGTTTTGATTTTCTTTCCCTTTATTCTCATTCCCCTTTTATTCAATTCATTATTCATCATGTTGATATTCAAATGAAGGTCACTTTCTGATTTTGCAAACATAATTAAATCATCATCAAATGAAAGCATTGATACATTTACTGGTTTGTGCTTCCACATTCCTACATTCATTTTCTTTCATTATTGAGGATGCCTTTGCGATTGAATCCATAAATGGGATAAACAAAAGAGAACTTAGGACCTAAACCTGTCTTACTCCTATATCTACATACAATTCTTCAGATACATTTCCAGCTACTCTCACTGCACATGTTGGTTTATTGTAAAAACTTTAAATGACGTCTATCAAATTTTGCTCTACATTTTGTTCTTTTAAGGAATGCCATAGTTTGTCCTTCCTCACAGTGTCAAATACCTTTTCTAAGTATGTTAATGAAACAAAGGTGCAAGTTAATGTTCCTCTCAAGGAATTTTTCTATTATTTGTCTAATTGTAAATATGTGGTCTTGTACAATTGTTTCTGTGTGGTGTTCTTCAATCTGATCCTGCACTCTTTTCCGTAGTCTCATTTGCAGAATCCTGGCATACAGTTTGCCTGGTACACTAAGTAGTGATATCCATCTATAGTTTGAACATTCCATACTTGGTCCTTTGGTGTGTATTGGTACCACCGTTTCCTTCTTCAGTTGTGTGGCATCTGTGTTCACTTAATGTCTAGGTGACATATTGCACGTAGTAGTTTGTCTGCCTCTCTCTTTTGGTTTTTAATCATTTCTGGATAAATTTGCTCTGCTCCTCGGGCCTTTCTTAATTTCACGTTTCTTAAAGCTGTTTGGAGTTGTCCATTGAAATATCTACATCTTCAACTACTTCATATGGATTACTTGTTACGCTTACTAATGACCTGTACTCCTTGTTTCATATGTTCTGGAGGGCTTATGTAATTGGTGAAAATATTTCTCCCCGTTCCATGATTTCGCTGTCTTCTTTCATTATTCCTCCTTTGGCGTTCTTAAGTTTACGTATTGGGCATACTTGGGTCTTTCTCATGTTCTTCAATGCTCCCCAGAGCAGCTTTTGATTTCCTTGATAGCTTTCTTGAAGTCTTTGTCCAAATTCTTTCCACTGTTCCTGTTTTGTTTTTCTAACTTCCTCTTTGGCGATAGTTCTTATAGTCGCGTAATCTATCCTATCCCCTGGCCTCTGTGTTTGCAAGTATTCCTTCCAGGCAAACCTTCTTTTCTTTGATCTTAGTCTTGACAATCTCATTCCAAAAATGCTGTTCCTTTCCTATCTTCCTTAAGTTGTTTCCTACCACAGTCCTCTTCAGTACAAATGAGGAGTGTTTCTATATACATTTGCCAATTTTCTTCTATTTGTGCTATCATTCAGATGCATCTGCCGTTCACTAATATATTTTTTATCCTGGATTGGTATATCTGTTTTACTATTGGTTTATTTAGTTCTTCTATTTGGATATCTTCATGAGGAAAATGTGTTGTGCATTTTCATGTTATTCTTTAGGACAAAAATATATGTTGTCTCTCCTTCATTACCTATTACTCCTCCTGATGTTTCTACATTGTTGGCTTCTCTACGGTTTAAATCTCCTAAAACCATTAGTTCCTGTTTGGGTTTGAGCTTCTCGTTTTCAAAGATATATTTTTCTTCTTTGGTGGCATCTTCGTTTGGTCAATAAGCTATAACTAATTAAATTTTCTCTTCATTTTGGTTTCATATTTACCTCTAATAGCCGTTGGCTTATAAATTTTCAACTTTCTAATAGTTTTTTTTTCTTGCGTTTTATGGATTAGGAGGTCTACATGTTCTATTCCTTGTCCTTTTTTCTTTGTTTCTGTAATGGGCAAAATGTCTACTTTGAAGTTTTTTCATTATTTCAGCTATTCCAAACTCTTTTCCATTTATTGCCCTAATGTTAAAAAAATCACAGTCCGTGTTCTTTTACAGAATCGTTTTCAAAGTTCAATCAAGGTATATCATGTTTCTTTCTTTAAAGCAGTTTGGTTTTTTAGATAAGCAGGGGATTAGCTGATTGTACCCTAGGTAGACTTTGGGACTGCCATCTTGAAGCCCCCTACCGCGTCTTGTTATTTTCGGTCAGAGTTAACTCCCGTAGCCTTTGGTTGTCCAAGGCAGCAGGTTGTTATTTTCTGTCAGGGTTAACCCCCTTAGTCTTTAGTCTACCAAGACCGGCCTGCAAGGCAGCATGTTGTTTTCTTTCAGGTTAACTCCCTTATGTAGTCTCATATCATGAGCGCCACGTCCGTGACCTTGTTGAATGACTAAAACAGATGTTTAGGACAGAACATAATGCAATAACAACAGCTAATCCCGACTTCAATGGGAAGAATGCCATATCTCTTCAAAAGATCCTTTCATGAACGTTTGAAAAACATGATTCTTTCTAGAAATCAACTTTCTAAATCCCATTCTATAGGCATTGATAAAATGTTCATTTTCATGCAGATATCGGAATATTTTGTGTATAAACTTTAGCCTCGACATTCCCAGTTGCGTAGTCTGTAGTTCTGATGACGTTACAGTCAGTGACACGTTTACTCATTGAAGTTAGAAAATTGACAGAAACCAATACATGTTCAAACTTGTCTGATCCTAGTTTTTATTTTTTCAGAGGGCTGAAAGTAATGGCGGAAAGTTTTCCAGTTCATGTTATTCAGGTCCAAAAAAGAAAATATTTATGTAGATGTAATTACAGTTTTCCTTCTGTCCCTGATAAATTTTGTAGTATTTAAGTATATCTGGCTTAAAAGCCGTTGGTTACACAATCAACTTCAGTTTTACTATAGTGAGATTAACCAAAGCTATGTTGATCATTATGACGTGTAACTATAGTCCAATTTACATGAACTGCAATGCTAATCCTCTTCACAGATATTATAACTTTAATTTGTTGACATATTATATGCGTATTTATGTACTTTCTCATTTAATACATATTTCCTTAAAATATATGTGAATTTTATACTTTCGTAGAAAAAAAGAACGATAAGGTTTTCAAACCTAAGTTCACAAGGAGATACTACGGAAAGATAAATGTTTAGACACTAATCCTAGGGTGCCTACCAAATTATGTACAGCGGACATCTTATATAAGTGTTCTACTCCTATTGGATGAGATAAACAAACAATCAACATCGATATCGAGCAGTTGAGTAAAATCTCCTCTAACATTGACGTGGTACAATGATTAGTTAGAAGCTCATTTGCATGTCTTTTGAATGTTCTGTCCTATCTGCACATGACGGCTGCTTCTATCCTTGCTCCTGAATTGAAAGCCTTTTCAAATGGGTCGTCTTAACACGTCAGAGACAAAATTGAAGGTAAAAAGTAAACATGCTCTACCGCACATGCGTGTTCAGTAAAAAATAAATGTAAAGGTAAATACATTTTATAACACCAAAGAGTAAGACGACTCTTTAAGACCCTAAGCAAGTTTATGTTTTGCATTAAGACTGGTGAACGAATTTTCAGAAATTTTAAAGATGGAGACTAAACACTCATTATTTGTTTAGGAAAGCGTAAGTACAATTGTGTTAATTTTCAAGAAATTAATTGATGAAATGAAACATGCAGTCGACATTAAAGAAAGGACGCTAGCCTGACGCATTTTTACTTCCAAGCTAGTGCTTGTAACCATTTGCACCTGGGTCGAGTGGGGAAATGCATATGAAGATCTTTGCCCACGACACACAACGTTGAAACGTAGCTTTGAGAATCAATATTAGTGCCTCAAAGGATTGATTGTATCTTATTGATAAAAAAACGCATTAAAATGTATGTATCTCACCTCAACGACAATGGCATGTTTTGATTGTTTTTAAACATCTCGAGACGTTAATTGTCTTAAGGGTCCATCACATTCATCGCAAAGGCTTTCTTCGAAGTATTGATTTGAAATCAACATAATATAGTGTAAATAAATCTCAAAATGTTAACGGAATTAGAAATTGTTTCAATTGAAATAACGTAAAGACCCCATTGTACCACAGGTGCAGATTGTGTCTTGTTTTAATCAAATGAATAAACTACAGATGTAGATGTTGCAATCATATAAGACATTGCAAACCAATAAATAGCAAAAAACATGATATTGTTTTCCACACATCTTTATTTCAAGTTTCATTTGCATGAACAAATTGACTTGTCTTATGGAAGAAGCGATGTGTCAGTTTGTGTTGTTTACTGGTAGTTTCTTTGTTTCTGGGGTTTTTCTTGTATTTCTATTTAAGAGAGGAATAAATAGTCATATTATTTCGTTTGTAAGCTGGTTAGTGTTTTTGTTTTTTTCCTCTAAAGCGTGTTTTTCATAGCTTCATTGTTTTGGGGACAGTTCATAGATGGGAAAATCCATTGTGAAGTTCAAAGACAATTGCATCAAGACGAGATCATAATTAATATTTGAGTTTTATCCGTGATGATGTCCGCGATGACCACCGTGCCCACCATGTCTTCCACCCCCGTGCCTTCCTCCACCATGGCCGCCATTTCTTCTACCACCATGACGTCCTCTATGACCACCGTGTCCTCTACCGCCGTGGCGACCCCCGTGACCTCCATGACCTCCACCTCCGTGACGTCCTCCATGACCTCCATGCCAACCCCACCGTGATGTCCTCTATGACCGCCGCCATGTCGTCTCATACCGTGACCGCCATGTCCGTGACCATGTTGACTGATTACTGCAGATACCAGAATGCCTAAGAAAGAAAATAAAGATCAAGATATAGATGAATTTATAGTATATATTACCGCACAAGTGCAGACTCATCAACTGTACATAATGAAAATCCCCTGCAGTCCAGTTCATTTAAGCCCATCTCCCAAATCATTTAGAGCATACAGTACAGCAGCCTATTAGGCGTTTCGTACTAACGTCTTGAGTTGAGTGATGAGTGTAGAGTGGAATGCCTTTCGTAAGAACACAACATTGTGTAAAACATATCAAGGGTTTAGAATCAATACCGTCAAGATTGCAAACTAAGAAACACTGCAGTTGCGCTACGATGCAATCCATTTCGTTGTGAATATGATGTCTTTAAAATGAAATAAATAATTCCACAAATGTGTGAAAACCAAAGTTTTGGTTTTTCTGCAGATATATATAATATGTGTTGGTATTTCTTCAAAAATATCCTTGCTTCATCTACATTTAGGGTTTTATTTATATGACAGTCAGGTTTTCAAATTACAACTTACAAGCCGTGACTCACTGTCAACTTTCATACACGTATCGCAATACTGTCATTATAGCCAATGTATAATTCTTAATCTCTACAGCCGTTTAATAATTCCATGAGGGAGTATTCATTTTGATAAGAACGTCCTCATAGCCAATGATATATCTGATACATGATAGGTTTTTACGTCACTGTAGTAAAATTTAATTTAGAAACATTAATCAATAGTAACTACAGGTGTGTAATATTTTCAAATATTGCTCTTTATTACCCATTTGCATGGTACATCTACAGCACGCATTTTCAATGGTGTATCCTTAAACATTACACCATTATGTGGTAATGTTTAAATTCATATGTCGCGCATCATCGATGTCTTTTCCATGGCCCTATTCTGTACTTTATAAAACATAACTATATTAACTAACTTACTGATTCATCTCCTTTAATGTATGATAATTGTAATATTGTACTTACATAGGAAAAGAAGAACGATAAGACTTTTAGTCTCCATTTTCAAACGTGTTGTGACTTGAATTGAGATAACGAAGCTACTTAAATCAACTGCTTAGTTACTGATCTGAAGGTGTATTGCAAACTCCCGACAGTGCACATCTTATATACGTTTTCTGCCCCCAATTTGATGTAGTAAATAAATAATCAACATTGATCTTGAGCTGTTGTGTAAACGTTCTTGTCGTGTTGATAAGGCACAATGATTAATTGCAAGCTCCTTTGAATTTTCCTCAGGTGTTCTGTCCAATGTGGACGTAAACTAGCGAACTTGTCATTGCACCTGAATTGAAAGCACATTCAAATGGATTGTCTTTACATGCTTAAAAGACATTGTGAAGGTAAATTGTAAACTTTGCAAACAGCTCACATGGAACGTCAGTTGTTTGTTTCTCAGAGTAAACTAAATAGTAAACGTATATAAAACCCGAGTTACCAAGCGGTAAACAGACATTTTGGGATCAGCAACCGAGATACTTATCGACCGTAAGAGTCTGTCATACAACTTGCAAACTTGTTTTGAGAATCCTCAAAGATGGACACTAAAATTCTCATTGTTCTTCTTTTAATATGTAAGTATGTAATAGGTCATGTCAAAGAAGTGTTCAACCACATGGTAGTGTAGGCAGTTGTCTTTGAAAAGTAACGCTTAAATTTACATATTATTGTAATTTGATTGAAATGTTGAAGTTTATATAAAAGCATTCTGTCACGAACGTTTCCGAATGTAATATAAATAATGTCCTAAGTTAAACCTTCAAACATTGTGCATAGTAAATGTTGTCATTATGCTCTTCATTGAAAACCGATAGGAGGCAATCTGTTGGCAAATGGACTGGCATATGCCAGACATACGATTATGTCATTTTCACCAAAATGTCCGGAGGAGCTATAGTTTAGATCTTGAGACTTTATATTAGTAGCTTAGTTTGTTTGTTTGTTACCCTTCATCCCTCCTACGACAAGTGATAATCTTTTAAATAGAAACAATGACTAATTTTAAGATGAGGACTTGTTTTATACAGTACATGACCCTGGAACTAACGAAAGAAAGGAGTCGTCATAGTCAGACCGTTTTTGGTTTCTGTCCTTTTTTATAAGTTCTGCTTGGAGAGATTAAAGACAGTTTTAAGGACATAGATTGATAAGCGTGAACCAAGGAGGCAGAGATTGCCTCTGATTTCTTGTTACATATTTATATCATTGCTATTTTCTAATTCCGTTTGATGAAGGTGTTCTGGTGTCAGTAGCTGTCAGTCAACATGGTCACGGACGTGGCGGTCACGGAATGAGAAGACATGGTGGCGGTAATGGAGGACATCACGGCGGATGGGGACACGGTGGTAATGGAGGTCGTCACGGTGGCGGACATGGTGGACGTGGAGGTCATGGTAGACGACATAGAGGTCACGGGGGCCGTGACGGTGGAAGGAGGCATGGAGGTGGTCACGGTGGAGGTAGACATGGCGGTCAAGGAGGTCGTCATGGTGGAGGTAGACATGGCGGTCAAGGTGGTCGTCGGTGGTGGAGGAAGACATGGCGGTGGTAGACATGGCGGACATGGAGGACATCAAGGTGGAAGACGACATAGTCATGGCTAAAAATGTTATGAACAAAGTTACACTGAATTAGTCTTAAAGACGGCATTCATTCACATCTTTCATTGTTTTAAATCGTTTCGTGTCTGCCAATTTTTCTGCTTTCTATTGATTAACAATGATTTTCGTTGACCATATAATTGTATACATCCATTCAAAATGAGAAATAAAATGATCAAATTCTCAATTTGTGCCATTAACTTATGTCTTCGTCAGTTTATACATCTTACTGTGCTTGTTCGTCCTTTTTGATTTCATGTTTAGATGTCTTATTTGCCAATTTTGATGTTTTTGCTAACCGTCCTTTATCAGTCCAGTGAGATAATTACGAAATGAATTAGAAAATCCCAAGATTTCGAATAAAACAAACACAAGAAAAACCGAATGGAAAGAAACACAGACTTGCACTTCTATTCTATTGTCTTACAAAAGGTGTTTGACACTGTGTGAAAGAAAAACTAAGACATTTCATAAAAGAACATGATGTGAAGCACAGCTTAGTAGAAGCTATCAAAAGCTTTTCCAATGGTCCTTGATGTGTCTTTTCCCAAAGTTCTTCGTTTGTATTTTATCCAAAAAAGCATTTGATGTGTAGAATTTGTTTCAGGCATCTGTTAATCAATGTTTGGAGTCTTCTTGTGGATATTTTAGTAGTGCGCTATGTTTCACAGGCATACAGAATGACTGATTTTATGTTTGTGTTGAACATACGGATTTTTGGTTTTTAGGGATACGGTCTGTGGCCTTCCCAATTCTGGCGCTGATATCCTGGTCTGTCCCTTCTGTTTTGTTTATGACACTGTCCAAATGTGTGAACTGGCCGACACTTTCTAATTCTATTCCATCAAGTGCGATGCTGTTATTATTCAAGTTATTAATTCTGGGAACTTTTTCCTTTTGTTTATATTCATTCCTAGATTGTTTTTTTCCTCGACATCATTATGTCGATGAGAGAGGAGTGCTACACCATCGGCAAAATCAATATCTTCCAGTTGGAGAGCTAGAGACCATTGCATTCCTGTTCTGTGTCCTGTTCTTATTTTTGACACGATCCAATTCATTGCTATAAAAAAGGAACGGTGATAATAAACATTCTTGATTGGCTCCAGTAAGTATATTAGATGGTTCTGTGAGGGTTTTTATTCTGAATGACTTGGCACGTTGAAGAATCATATGGGGCCTATTTCGGATGGGATTCCATGATATTTGAGTAGTTTCCACATTGTTGTACCGTCTACACTATCAAATGCTTTTTCCATGTCGATGAAGTTAATATAAATTGGGAATTCCATTCGATTGATTGTTCAATTATAGTACGTAAGGTACATATGTGATCTGTGCATGAACGGTCATGTCTGTATCCGGCATGTTCTTCTCTGAGACGTCTATTGATCTCCTTTTTCATCCTTTCTAACAAAATTCTATTGATGACTTTGACCTCTCCAGTTCTTGCAGTTTGTAAGTTTCATTTCTTGGTATTTTTCCAATATAACCATGTTTCCAGTCTTTTGGGACTTCTTCTGTTTCCCAGATCTTGTGATAAAGTTTATAGAGAATGTTTACGGTTGTTCCGCTGGCTGCCTTTTGTGCTTTAGGAGGTATACCATCTGGTCCCGCTGCTTTGTTATTTTAGAGTTTTGCTACAACATTTTGGATCTCCCTTTTTGATGGTTGGTCTGTATTGATTTCCAACATTGTCTCTGGTGGTGGGATGTCTTGAGGATCATGGGGTGCAGGACAGTTGACGAGCTCATCAAAGTATTCTCTCCATCTGTGTAGTTTGTCTTTTGCGTTACATAATATTTTACTTTCTTTGTTTTAAACTGGTTGCTCAATAGTACGCCTTGTCCCAGGAGATTTTCGTGTGATTAGCTGCAAACCTATCTCATGAATTTGATGCAGAAATAGAGTCAGACAATGATTTACCCTTAGCCCTCTTTTGTTTATTATTTTTATGGACTCAATCGCAATGGCACCATCACAAAATAAAGAAAATGAATGAAGGTGTGAAGAAACTCAAACTAGTAAATCTGTACATGCTTTTATTTGATGATGATTTAGTTGGAAAAGGCCACAGTTAAAAACAGGCTTTTGACATTCACTTTTAGGGTGAATGATGTTAGTGACGATGAGTGAAGTATGTTATTGTTCATGCCGCTAAAAGTAGCAGAAAAAGAGAGCTCCAATAAAATATCGAAAAGAGTGCCACCATCTCATAAATCAAACTTGATTTTTTCTCAAAATGTATTTCATTGTATGCCATTTTCACACATGCAAATATACACATACACACACCGACACACACACACACACAAATACACACACACACACACACACACATGCTATACATATTATGTTCAAGATTAGGGGAGAAAAACAGAAACAATGAGTCTTAACTTTGCGAGGGATATTCTTTATTATAAACACTAATCACCACCACTGGAGCAATGGCCATCTGTCTAAATTCTTCCCACTTGGAAAACGAAACCCAACAATATTACAATGCATTTGATTGAACCAACTTCATCTTGCACTACATACAAGACAAGCAAGTCTTATTAGCAGCTTATAAAACATAACAAAGCAATTCAAATAGCAAACAAACAATACCAACAACAGCAACAAAAGAAAAGAACAAAGCAAAAACACTACAGCAGAAGCAAAACAAAATGTAAATAAATTGATTACTTCTAACTAGATTTAAAAACTATTCTGTAACGATAACTGCATAAAGAGAAATATTCACAACCATTTGCCCTGTCATTAACATAAAATTAAAACGTACAAAAGAGTGTACACCTCTTTATTATGGTAATAAATCTCACATGTAAACAAAAGGATATCATATGATCTACATGTTACAATATCAGCTAAGATGTACTCTGTTGAAAAAAAAGTCTCATCAAGTATTCGTGATTGTTGCCATTTTTTTACTCCTCTTTGGTGTGTCAGACTCAGTCACTGACCATGCTGCTGCGATCTCGTCCGCTGCCACGTTTGCCACCACCTCTACCAGACATCCCACGACCGTTGGAACTTCTGCTCATCATTCCTGATCGACTTCTCATTGCAGGTCGACGACCCCTGCCATTACGCATCGATTCCATACCCCCACGCATCCTACCACCGCTGCCGCCACGCCTACCGCCCATAGATCCCATACCCCCACGCACTGCACTACGCCTACCGCCCATAGACCCCATACTCCCACGCATTGCGCCACGCCTACCGCC
>JAXRKP010001242.1:87500-92500 GCA_037039925.1 Doris montereyensis
TACCGTCAAGATTGCAAACTAAGAAACACTGCAGTTGCGCTACGATGCAATCCATTTCGTTGTGAATATCATGTCTTTAAAATGAAATAAATAATTCCACAAACGTGTGAAAACCAAAGTTTTGGCTTTTCTGCAGATATATATAATATGTGTTGGTATTTCTTCAAATATATCCTAACTTCATCTACATTTAAGATTTTACTTATATGACGGTCAGGTTTTCAAATTACAACTTAGTGAACTTTCATACACGCATCGCAATAGTGCGTGTATAATTCTTAATCTCTACAGCCATTTAATGATTCATGAGGGAGTATTCATTTTGATAAGAACGTCGTAATAGCCAATGATATATATGATACATGATTTGTTCTTACGTCACTGTAGTAAAATTTAATTTAGAAACATTAGTCAATAGTAACTACAGGTGTGTAATATTTTCAAATATTGCTCTTTATTACCCATTTGCATGGTACATCTACAGCACGCATTTTCAATGGTGTATCCTTAAACATTACACCATTATGTGGTAATGTTTAAATTCATATGTCGCGCATCATCGATGTCTTTTCCATGGCCCTATTCTGTACTTTATAAAACATAACTAACTTACTGATTCATCTCCTTTAATGTATGATAATTGTAATATTGTACTTACATAGGAAAAGAAGAACGATAAGACTTTTAGTCTCCATTTTTCAAACGTGTCGTGACTTGAATTGAGATAACGAAGCTACTTAAATCAACTGCTTAGTTACTGATCTGAAGGTGTATTGCAAACTCCCGACAGTGCACATCTTATATACGTTTTCTGCCCCCAATTTGATGTGGTAAACAAATAATCAACATTGATCTTGAGCTGTTGTGTAAACGTTCTTGTCGTGTTGATAAGGCACAATGATTAATTGCAAGCTCCTTTGAATTTTCCTCAGGTGTTCTGTCCAATGTGGACGTAAACTAGCGAACTTGTCATTGCACCTGAATTGAAAGCACATTCAAATGGATTGTCTTTACATGCTTAAAAGACTATTGTGAAGGTAAATTGTAAACTTTGCAAACAGCTCACATGGAACGTCAGTTGTTTGTTTCTCAGAGTAAACTAAATAGTAAACGTATATAAGACCCGAGTTACCAAGCGGTAAACAGACATTTTGGGATCAGCAACCGAGATACTTATCGACCGTAAGAGTCTGTCATACAACTTGCAAACTTGTTTTGAGAATCCTCAAAGATGGACACTAAAATTCTCATTGTTCTTCTTTTAATATGTAAGTATGTAATAGGTCATGTCAAAGAAGTGTTCAACCACATGGTAGTGTAGGCAGTTGTCTTTGAAAAGTAACGCTTAAATTTACATATTATTGTAATTTGATTGAAATGTTGAAGTTTATATAAAAGCATTCTGTCACGAACGTTTCCGAATGTAATATAAATAATGTCCTACGTTAAAGCTTCAAACATTGTGCATAGTTAATTTCGTCATTATGCTCTTCATTGAATACCGATAGGAGGCAATATGTTGGCAAATGGACTGGCATATCCCAGACATACGATTATGTCATTTTCACCAAAATGTCCGGAGGAGCTATAGTTTAGATCTTGAGACTTTATATTAGTAGCTTAGTTTGTTTGTTTCGTTACCCTTCATCCCTCATACGACAAGTGATAATCTTTTAAATAGAAACAATGACTAATTTTAAGATGAGGACTTATTTTATACGTACATGACCCTGGAACTAACGAAAGAAAGGAGTCCTCATAGTCAGACCGTTTTTTTGTTTCTGTCCTTTTTTATAAGTTCTGCTTAGAGAGATTAATGACAGTTTTAAGGACATAGATTGATGTAAGCGTGAACCAAGGAGGCAGAGATTGCCTCTGATTTCTTCTTACATATTTATATCATTGCTATTTTCTAATTCCGTTTGATGAAGGTGTTCTGGTGTCGGTAGCTGTCAGTCAACATGGTCATGGACGTGGCGGTCACGGAATGAGAAGACATGGTGGCGGTAATGGAGGACATCACGGCGGATGGGGACACGGTGGTAATGGAGGTCGTCACGGTGGCGGACATGGTGGACGTGGAGGTCATGGTTCTGGTAGACGACATAGAGGTCACGGGGGCCGTGACGGTGGAAGGAGGCATGGAGGTGGTCACGGTGGAGGTAGACATGGCGGTCAGGGAGGTCGTCATGGTGGAGGTAGACATGGCGGTCAGGGAGGTCGTCATGGTGGAGGTAGACATGGCGGTGGTAGACATGGCGGACATGGAGGACATCAAGGTGGAAGACGACATAGTCATGGCTAAAAATGTTATGAACAAAGTTACACTGAATTAGTCCTAAAAGACGGCATTATTCACAGTTTTCATTGTATCAAATTGTTTTTCGTCTAACAAATTTTTCAATTTATTTTCAATGCTTTTCGTTGACCACATAATTGTATACATCCATTCAAAATGAGAAATAAAATGATCAAATCCTCATTTTTTCCATTAACTTATGACTTTTGTCAGTTTATACATCTCCCTATGCTTGTTCGTTATTTCACGTTTGGATGTCTTATTTGTAAATTATGATGTTTTTGCTGATCGTCTTCTATCAGTCCAGTGAGATAGTTACGTATCTTATAAGGAAATGAAATAGAAAATCCCAATATTTCGAATAAGACAAACACAAGAAAAACCGAATGGAAAGAAACATTGAATTGCACTTGTACTTCTATTTTCTTTTCTTAGAAAAGGTGTTTTGACACTGTGTGAAGGGAAAATTAAAACATTATATAAGAGATCATGATGTAGAGCACAGCTTAATAGAAGGTATCAGAAGGCTTTGCAATTAATCAACATGCGCAATGAGATTACTTGACTTACTTGACTTATACCCTTGTACCCCGGGTGGGGCATAGGTTGCCAATGAGATCTCTCCACTGTGCTCTGTCATGTGCTACCATCACTGTCTCGTTCCAGGAAAGGCCCAGCTGCCGAGCTTCCTGCAGGGTTGATCTCTTCCATGTTGTTTTTGTATCCCTCGACCTCTTCCCTTATGGATTCCATTTTAAGGTCTGACGCGTTATGTTTTCTAAATGATTTTCTAAACGTGTGCCCAAGCCACCCCCATTTCCTTCTCTTAATCTTTACTTATATCGGTTCTTGATGTGTCTTTTTCAAAAGTTTTTCGTTTGTATTGTATCAAACCATTTGATGTGTAGGATTTGTCTCAGGCTTCTGTTAATGAATGTTTGGAGTCTTCTTGTGGATGTTTCAGTGGTGAGCCATGTTTCCCAGGCATACAGAATGACTGAGTTTATATTTGTGTTGAAAATACGGATTTTTGTTTTTAGGAATCCGGTCTGTGAATTCCAAAATGGTCTTAAGGTCCTCAATTCTGGCACTGATATCCTGGTCTGTCGTTCCCTTTTTGCTTACGACACTACCCAAATATGTGAACTGGCCGACATCTTCTAATTACATTCCATCAAGTGCGATGTTGTTATTATTCAAGTTATTAATTCTGAGAACTTTAGTTGTCCTCTTGTTTATATTCATTCCGAGTTTCGCTGCTTCTTTGGCCATTCTGATTGTTTTTTTTCCTGGATATCATTATGTCCATGAGGGATGAGTGTTACATAATCGGCAAAAGTTATATCTTCCTGTTGAGGAGTCAGAGGCAATTGAATTCCTGTTCTGTGTCCTGTTGTTATTTTTGACACGATCCAATCCATTGCTATCAACAAAAACAACAGTGATCATAGACGTCCTTGATTTACTCTAGTAAGTATATTGGAGGGTTGTGTGAGGTTTTTATTCTGAATGACATGGCATGTTGAAGAATCATATGGGGCCTATTTTGGTTGGGATTCCATGATATTTGAATAGTTTCCACATTGTTGTACCGTCTACACTATCAAATGCTTTTTCCATGTCGATGAAGTGAATATAAAGTGATGAACTCCATTTGATTGACTGTTCAATTATAATACGTAAGGTGCATATGTGATCTGTGCATAAGCGGCCATGTCTGAGTCCGGCAAGTTCTTCTTTGAGACGTCTATCAATCTCCTTTTTCATCCTTTCTAATAAACTTGTATTCATGAATTTTACCTCGCCATTTCTTGCAGTCTCTATAGTTTCCTTTCTATGGTATTTTCCCAATATAGCCATCTTACCAGTCTTTTGAGACATGTTCTGTCCCGGTGCGTTGTTATTTTTTAGTTTTGCTACAGCTATTTGGATTTCCCTTCTTCATGGTGGATCTGTATTGATTTTCAAGATTGTCTCTGGTGGTGGGATATCATAAGGATCACTGGGTGCAGGACGGTTGATGAGCTTTTCAAAGTATTCTCTCCATCTATGTAGTTGATCTTTTGCGTTAGTTAATATTTTACTTTTTTTGTTTTGAACTGGTTGCTCAATAGTACGCCTTGTCCCAGGAGGTTTTCGTGTGATTAGCTGCAAATTTATCTCATGAATTTGATGCAGAAATAGACCTCAGACAGGGCTTTACCCATAGCCCTCTTTTGTTTACCGTTTTTATGGATTCAATTGCAAAGGCATCATCACAAAATAAAGAAAATGAATGAAGGTGTGAAGAAACTTTTTGTTGTTGTTGATTTAGTTGGAAATGTCACAGTTAAAAGACAGGCTTTTAACATTCGCTTTTTTGGTGAATGATTTTAGTGACGATGAGGGAAGTATGTTATTTTCCATACCGATAAAACTCGCAGAAAAAGAGAGCTCCAATAACCTATCGAAAAGAGTAACACCATCTGATAAATTAAACTTAATTTTTCTTCTCAAAGTGTATTTCATAGTATGCCATTTCCAAACCTGCAAACAGGTACATACACACACACACACACACACACACATACACACACACACACGGCGCTTTCCGTTGCGGTCGCGCTCATGCACTGGCGCACACATTATTGTATGCATACATATTATGTTAAAGATCAGAGGAGAGAAAGAGAAAGAATGAGTCTTCACTTTGAGAGGGATA
>JAXRKP010001242.1:100000-105000 GCA_037039925.1 Doris montereyensis
AAATAGTCATATTATTTCGTTTGTAGCTGGTTAATGTTTTTGTTTTTTTCTCTAAAGCGTGTTTTTCATAGCTACCAATTTTGTTTCGCGGACAGTTCATAGATGTGAAAACCCATTGTGAAGTTCAAAGAGATTTGCATCAAGACGAGATCATAATTAATATTTGAGTTTTATCCGTGATGATGTCCGCGATGACCACCGTGCCCACCATGTCTTCCACCCCCGTGCCTTCCTCCACCATGGCCGCCATTTCTTCTACCACCATGACGTCCTCTATGACCACCGTGTCCTCTACCGCCGTGGCGACCCCGTGACCTCCATGACCTCCACCTCCGTGACGTCCTCCATGACCTCCATGCCAACCCCCACCGTGATGTCCTCTATGACCGCCGCCATGTCGTCTCATACCGTGACCGCCATGTCCGTGACCATGTTGACTGATTACTGCAGATACCAGAATGCCTAAGAAAGAAAATAAAGATCAAGATAAAGATGGATTTATAGTATATATTACCGCACAAGTGCAGACTCATCAACTGTACATAATGAAAATCCCCTGCAGTCCAGTTCCTTTAAATCCATCTCCCAAATCATTTAGAGCATACGGTACAGCAGCCTATTAGGCGCCTCGTACTAACGTCTTCAGTTGAGTGAAGATTGCAGAGAGGCATGTCTTTCGTAAGAACACAACATCGTGTAAAACATATCAAGGGTTTTGAATTAACACCGTCAAGATTGCAAACTAAGAAACACTGCAGTTGCGTTACGATGCAATCCATTTCGTTGCGAATGTCATGTCTTTAAAAATGAAATAAATAATTCCACAAACGTGTGAAACCAAAGTTTTGGCTTTTCTGCAGATATATATAATATGTGTTGGTATTTCTTCAAATATATCCTAACTTCATCTACATTTAAGATTTTACTTATATGACGGTCAGGTTTTCAAATTACAACTTAGTGAACGTTCATACACGCATCGCAATAGTGCGTGTATAATTCTTAATCTCTACAGCCATTTAATGATTCATGAGGGAGTATTCATTTTTTGATAAGAACGTCGTAATAGCCAATGATATATATGATACATGATTTGTTCTTACGTCACTGTAGTAAAATTTAATTTAGAAACATTAGTCAATAGTAAGTACAGGTGTGTAATATTTTCAAATATTGCTCTTTATTACCCATTTGCATGGTACATCTACAATACACATTTTCAATTGTGTACCCTTAAACATTACACCATTATGTGGTAATGTTTAAATTCATATGTCGCGCATCATCGATGTCTTTTCCATGGCCCTATTCTGTACTTTATAAAACATAACTAACTTACTGATTCATCTCCTTTAATGTATGATAATTGTAATATTGTACTTACATAGGAAAAAGAAGAACGATAAGACTTTTAGTCTCCATTTTTCAAACGTGTCGTGACTTGAATTGAGATAACGAAGCTACTTAAATCAACTGCTTAGTTACTGATCTGAAGGTGTATTGCAAACTCCCGACAGTGCACATCTTATATACGTTTTCTGCCCCCAATTTGATGTGGTAAACAAATAATCAACATTGATCTTGAGCTGTTTGTGTAAACGTTCTTGTCGTGTTGATAAGGCACAATGATTAATTGCAAGCTCCTTTGAATTTTCCTCGGGTGTTCTGTCCAATGTGGACGTAAACTAGCGAACTTGTCATTGCACCTGAATTGAAAGCACATTCAAATGGATTGTCTTTACATGCTTAAAAGACTATTGTGAAGGTAAATTGTAAACTTTGCAAACAGCTCACATGGAACGTCAGTTGTTTGTTTCTCAGAGTAAACTAAATAGTAAACGTATATAAGACCCGAGTTACCAAGCGGTAAACAGACATTTTGGGATCAGCAACCGATATACTTATCGACCGTAAGAGTCTGTCATACAACTTGCAAACTTGTTTTGAGAATCCTCAAAGATGGACACTAAAATTCTCATTGTTCTTCTTTTAATATGTAAGTATGTAATAGGTCATGTCAAAGAAGTGTTCAACCACATGGTAGTGTAGGCAGTTGTCTTTGAAAAGTAACGCTTAAATTTACATATTATTGTAATTTGATTGAAATGTTGAAGTTTATATAAAAGCATTCTGTCACGAACGTTTCCGAATGTAATGTAAATAATGTCCTACGTTAAAGCTTCAAACATTGTGCATAGTTAATTTCGTCATTATGCTCTTCATTGAATACCGATAGGAGGCAATATGTTGGCAAATGGACTGGCATATCCCAGACATACGATTATGTCATTTTCACCAAAATGTCCGGAGGAGCTATAGTTTAGATCTTGAGACTTTATATTAGTAGCTTAGTTTGTTTGTTTCGTTACCCTTCATCCCTCATACGACAAGTGATAATCTTTTAAATAGAAACAATGACTAATTTTAAGATGAGGACTTATTTTATACGTACATGACCCTGGAACTAACGAAAGAAAGGAGTCCTCATAGTCAGACCGTTTTTTTTGTTTCTGTCCTTTTTTATAAGTTCTGCTTGGAGAGATTAAAGACAGTTTTAAGGACATAGATTGATGTAAGCGTGAACCAAGGAGGCAGAGATTGCCTCTGATTTCTTGTTACATATTTATATCATTGCTATTTTCTAATTCCGTTTGATGAAGGTGTTCTGGTGTCGGTAGCTGTCAGTCAACATGGTCATGGACGTGGCGGTCACGGAATGAGAAGACATGGTGGCGGTAATGGAGGACATCACGGCGGATGGGGACACGGTGGTAATGGAGGTCGTCACGGTGGCGGACATGGTGGACGTGGAGGTCATGGTTCTGGTAGACGACATAGAGGTCACGGGGGCCGTGACGGTGGAAGGAGGCATGGAGGTGGTCACGGTGGAGGTAGACATGGCGGTCAGGAGGTCGTCATGGTGGAGGTAGACATGGCGGTCAGGGAGGTCGTCATGGTGGAGGTAGACATGGCGGTGGTAGACATGGCGGACATGGAGGACATCAAGGTGGAAGACGACATAGTCATGGCTAAAAATGTTATGAACAAAGTTACACTGAAATAGTCCTAAAAGACGGCATTATTCACAGTTTTCATTGTATCAAATTGTTTTTCGTCTAACAATTTTTCAATTTATTTTCAATGCTTTTCGTTGACCACATAATTGTATACATCCATTCAAAATGATAAATAAAATGATCAAATCCTCATTTTTTCCATTAACTTATGACTTTTGTCAGTTTATACATCTCCCTATGCTTGTTCGTTATTTCACGTTTGGATGTCTTATTTGTAAATTATGATGTTTTTGCTGATCGTCTTCTATCAGTCCAGTGAGATAGTTACGTATCTTATAAGGAAATGAAATAGAAAATCCCAATATTTCGAATAAGACAAACACAAGAAAAACCGAATGGAAAGAAACATTGAATTGCACTTGTACTTCTATTTTCTTTTCTTAGAAAAGGTGTTTTGACACTGTGTGAAGGGAAAATTAAAACATTATATAAGAGATCATGATGTAGAGCACAGCTTAATAGAAGGTATCAGAAGGCTTTGCAATTAATCAACATGCGCAATGAGATTACTTGACTTACTTGACTTATACCCTTGTACCCCGGGTGGGGCATAGGTTGCCAATGAGATCTCTCCACTGTGCTCTGTCATGTGCTACCATCACTGTCTCGTTCCAGGAAAGGCCCAGCTGCCGAGCTTCCTGCAGGGTTGATCTCTTCCATGTTGTTTTTTGTATCCCTCGACCTCTCTTCCCTTATGGATTCCATTTTAAGGTCTGACGCGTTATGTTTTCTAAATGATTTTCTAAACGTGTGCCCAAGCCACCCCCATTTCCTTCTCTTAATCTTTACTTATATCGGTTCTTGATGTGTCTTTTTCAAAAGTTTTTCGTTTGTATTGTATCAAACCATTTGATGTGTAGGATTTGTCTCAGGCTTCTGTTAATGAATGTTTGGAGTCTTCTTGTGGATGTTTCAGTGGTGCGCCATGTTTCCCAGGCATACAGAATGACTGAGTTTATATTTGTGTTGAAAATACGGATTTTTGTTTTTAGGAATCCGGTCTGTGAATTCCAAAATGGTCTTAAGGTCCTCAATTCTGGCACTGATATCCTGGTCTGTCGTTCCCTTTTTGCTTACGACACTACCCAAATATGTGAACTGGCCGACATCTTCTAATTACATTCCATCAAGTGCGATGTTGTTATTATTCAAGTTATTAATTCTGAGAACTTAAGTTGTCCTCTTGTTTATATTCATTCCGAGTTTCGCTGCTTCTTTGGCCATTCTGATTGTTTTTTTCCTGGATATCATTATGTCCATGAGGGATGAGTGTTACATAATCGGCAAAGTTATATCTTCCTGTTGAGGAGTCAGAGGCAATTGAATTCCTGTTCTGTGTCCTGTTGTTATTTTTGACACGATCCAATCCATTGCTATCAACAAAAACAACAGTGATAATAGACGTCCTTGATTTACTCTAGTAAGTATATTGGAGGGTTCTGTGAGGTTTTTATTCTGAATGACATGGCATGTTGAAGAATCATATGGGGCCTATTTTGGTTGGGATTCCATGATATTTGAATAGTTTCCACATTGTTGTACCGTCTACACTATCAAATGCTTTTTCCATGTCGATGAAGTGAATATAAAGTGATGAACTCCATTTGATTGACTGTTCAATTATAATACGTAAGGTGCATATGTGATCTGTGCATAAGCGGCCATGTCTGAGTCCGGCAAGTTCTTCTTTGAGACGTCTATCAATCTCCTTTTTCATCGTTTCTAATAAAATTATATTGATGAATTTCACCTCGCCATTTCTTGCAGTATCTATAGTTTCCTTTCTTTGGTATTTTCCCAATATAGCCATCTTACCAGTCTTTTGAGACCTGTTCTGTCCCGGTGCGTTGTTATTTTTGAGTTTTGCTACAGCTATTTGGATTTCCTTCTTCAGGGTGGATCTGTATTGATTTTCAATATTGT
>JAXRKP010001242.1:110000-120000 GCA_037039925.1 Doris montereyensis
AAATGTTCATTTTCATACAGCTGTTTGAATAGTTTGTGTATAAACTTTAACCTCCCCATTCCCACTTTAGTAGTCTGTAGTCATGATGACGTAGTCATTACAATGGCACGTTTACTATTTGACGCTAGCGAATTGAGACGAGCAAATAAAAATTCTACTTGTCTAATCCTAGTTTTTTAAATTTTTCCACGGTAATGGCGGAACGTTTTGCAGTTGATGCTATTCGGGTCCAAAAAAGATAATATTTATATAGATTAAATTACAGCTTTCCGGGCAGTAGACAGGTAAGCATCTGTACGGGGAGTAGATGAAACCCCACCTCCACGAGTCTCCTGCTGCCTTGCAGGTGGGTCTTGGCTGACCAAAGGCTAAGGGAGTTAAACCAGGTTAAACCCTGAAAGAAAACAACCTGCTGCCTTGCAGGCCGGCTTTGACTGACCAAAGGGTGAGGAAGTTAACCCTGACAGAAAATAACAAGGTCCAGTAGAGAGACTCAAGGTGGCAGCCCCACCATCTACCTAGGGTACGGTGGGCTAATCCCATGCTTATCCAAAACAACCTGATTCAAAGTAATATATACAATGATATACCCGGCTTGAACTTTCGAGGACGACTCTGGAAAAGAACACAGACTGTGATTTTTTGGGACATGGAATGATAGGGCAATTAATGGAAAGGAGTTAGAATTAGCTGAAGAAATGGAAAATTTCAAAGTAGACATTTTGGCTATTACAGAAACAAAGAAAAAAGGACAAGGAATAAAAAATGTAGGACCAAATCATACTTTAATCTTCTCAGGAGTAGTGTCAAAGATAGAGCTAGAGCAGGAGGAGGCCTCCTAATGCATAAAAAGCTAGAAATGCTACTAGAAAGTTGAAATGTGTAAGCTCACGGCTATTAGAGGTAAATAGTAAACCAAAAGGACGAGAAATTAAATTATTAATAGCGTATGGACTAAAAACAAAAACGCCACCAAAGAAGAACAAGATATCTTCGGAAACGATTTACAAATAGCTACAGAGAATCTCAAACCCAAACAGGAATTAATGGTTTTAGGATATTTAAACGCTAGAGAAGGCAACAATGTAGAAACATCAGGAGGAGTAATAGGTAAAAAAGGAGAGACAACAACTTCTCCAAATGGAGAGGGATTAATAGAGTTTTGTCTAAAGAATAACATGAAAGTAGCTAACACATTTTTTCTTCATAAAGATATTCACAAATATACAAGACTAAATGAAGACAGATGTGAAAAGTCAATCATAGACTACATAATAGTTAGCAGCTCCCTTATTTACAGTACAATGGATGCTAGAGTAGGCAGAGGAGCTGAAATATTTAGTGATCATCACCTAGTGATAGCCAAAATGAGATTATTAACTGAAGAAAACAAACAGAAAAGGAAAGAGAACAAAGCTACTAAACTCAAAATAGAAGAATTAAATAAACCAGTAGTAAAACATATATACAAATCCAGGATAAAAAGATCTATCAATGAAAGACAGATGAATCTGAAGGAAAGCACAATAGAAGAAAAGTGGCAAATATATAATAAAAAAAACAACACTCCTATCGGTTGTACTGAAGAGGTCTGTAATAGAAACAAATTAAATGAGGTAGGAAAAGAACAGCATGGTGGAATGAGAATGTCAAGACTAAGACCAGAGAAAAGAGGGATGCCTGGAAATACTAGCAAACAAAGAGACCAGAGGATAGGATAGATTACGTGAGCAAAAGAACTATCGCCAAAGAGGAAGTTAGGAAAGCAAAACAGGAACAGTGGGAAGAGTTTGGACAAGAATTTCAAGAAAGCTGTTCTGGGGAGCAATGAAGAGTACGAGAAAGACCAAAGCATGCCCAATACGAATAAATTAAGAATGCCAACAGAGAAATAATGAAAACGTGGAGAAAGTATTTTCAACAATTACATAAGCCCTCCAGAACATATGAAACAAGGAGTACAGATAAATTATTAAGAGTAACAAGTAATTGAAATGAGACAGCTGAAGATGTAGATATCCCATTGGAAGAAATCCCAACAGCTATAAGAAAAGTGAAATTAGGAAAAGCCCCAAGTTTATCCAGACAAACTACTACATGCAATATGTCACCTAGCATAGAAGTCCAAACAGGTGCCAGGCGACTGGAATAAGGGAATGGTAGTACCAATTCACAAGAAAGGATAAACTATGGAATGCTCAAACTATAGAGGGATATCACTGTTTAGCCTACCAGGAAAAGTGTATGCCAGGATTCTGGAAATGAGACTAAGGAAAAGAGTAGAGGATCAGTTTGAAGAACACAAGAATGGATTTAGACCAGGAAGAAGTGTACAAGACCACATATTTACAATTAGACAAATAATAGAAAAATTCCTTGAGAGAAACATTGACTTGCACCTGTGTTTTATTGACTTAGAAAAAGACATTTGACACTGTGAGGAGGGACGAACTATGGCATTCCTTAAAAGACCACAACGTAATTCAATTTAG
This sequence comes from Doris montereyensis, assembly GCA_037039925.1. Taxonomy (NCBI): domain Eukaryota; kingdom Metazoa; phylum Mollusca; class Gastropoda; order Nudibranchia; family Dorididae; genus Doris; species Doris montereyensis. Next base: position 112,493 of record JAXRKP010001242.1, read on the forward strand.
ATGAATCGCAATTCCAATCTCTCTTGACAGGTATTATGACTTTAATTTGTTGGCCATGTCATATACATATTTAGGTACTTTCTCATTTAATACATATGTTATCAAAATATATCTGCGAATTTTATATTTTCATAGAAAATAAAAGAACAATGAGGTTTTTAAGCTCCATCTTTCAAATTTGTCGTAACCTGAGTTAAAAAAGAGATGCCATGGAAAGATAAATGTTTAGACACCAATCATAGAGTGTTTGCCAACTTCTCGATAGCGCACAACTTAGATAAGTGTTCTATCCCTATTGGATGAGGTAAACAAACAATCAACATGGATCTCAAGCAGTTGAGTAAAACTCCTCTTACATTGACGTGGTACAGTTAGTTGGAAGCTCATGTGAATGTCTTTCGAATGCTCTATTCTATCTGCACATAAAGAAGTGAGTGTGTCATTGTGCTTGAAATGAAAGTCTATTCAAATGGATCGTCTTAAACCGTGAGGGACAAATTGAAGCACATACTTGTTGAGTAAAAATAAATGTAAACGTAAATACGTTTTGTAACTCCAAAGAGTAAACTAAGTCTTTAAGATCCTAAACAAGTTGATGTTTTGCAGTAAGACTGGTGAACTAATTTTTAGAAATTCCAATGATGGAGACTAAACACTCCTTATTCTTCTGTTGAAACATACGTACAGTTTGTTAATTTTCAAGAAATTAATTGATGCAATGAAACATGCAGTCGACATTAAAGAAAGGACTCTAGCCTGACGCATGGTTTTACTTCCAAGGAAGTGCTTGTAACCATTTGCACCTGTTGTCGAGTGGGGAAATGCATATGAAGTATCTTTCCCAACGAACACAGCGTTGAAACATAGCTTTGAGAGTCTATATTAGTGCTTCATATGATTTGTATCTTATTGATAAACAAACGCATAAACATGTATGTATCAATGAACTCTCACCTCAACGACAATGGCATGTTTTGATTGTTCTCAAGACGTTAATTGATTCGACGTATTGATTTTGAAATCAACATGATATAGTGTAAATGAACCTCAAAATGTAAACGCAATTAGAAATTGTTTCCATTGAAATAACGTAAAGACCCCGTTATACCACAGGTGCAGATGGTGTCTTGTTTTAAGTAGAAGAAAAAGGTACAGATGTAGACGTGGTAATAAGATAAAACATTCCAAACCAATACAGTGGTTTCTCTCTATGGAAACAAATAGCAAAAACAAGCTATTGTTTTCCACACATCTTTTTTCAAGTTTCATTTGCATAAATAAATTGACCTGTATTATGGATGAAGCGATGGGTCAGTCTGTGTTGTTTGCTGGCTGTTTGTTTGTTTTGGGGGTTCGTTTTTGTATTTCTATTTAAGAGACGACTGTTTTGTCCTTTTATTTCAGAGCGTGTTTGTCATGGTTACCATTTTTGTTTTGCGGACAGTTCATAGATGGAAAAACAAATTGTGAAGTTCAAAGACAATTGCATCAAAACGAGTTCATCATTAATATTTGTGTTTTATCCGTGATGATGTCCGCGATGCCCACCGTGCCCACCATGTCTTCCACTCCCGTGCCTTCCTCCACCATGGCCGCCATTTCTTCTACCACCATGACGTCCTCTATGACCACCGTGTCCTCTACCACCGTGGCGACCCCGTGACCTGCATGACCTCCACCTCCGTGACGTCCTCCATGACCTCCATGCCAGCTCCCACCGTGATGGCCTCTATGACCGCCGCCATGTCGTCTCATACCGTGACCGCCATGTCCGTGCCCATGTTGACTGATTACTGCAGATACCAGAATGCCTAAGAAAGAAAATAAATATCAAGATAAAGATGAATTTATAGTACGCTGAGTGTAGGCTCATTAACTGTACATAATGCAAAACCCTTGCAGGCCAGTTCGTTCAAATCCATCTCCCAAATCATTGGGAACATACGGTACAGCAGCCTATTAGGCGCTTCCTACTAGCGTCTTGACTCGAATGAGGAAGGTAGATTGGCATGTATTTCGTAAGAACACAACTCCGTATAAAATATATCAAAGGTTTTGAATCCTTACCATCATGATTGCAAACTCACAATACTGCAGTTTTGCTACGATGCAATCCATTTCGTTGTGAATATCATGTCTTTAGAAAAGGAAATAAATTATTCAACAAACATGTGAAAACCAAAGTATCTGCAACAAATATATGATAATATATATATATATATATATATATTATATATATATATATATATATATATATAAAATATGTGTTGGTATTCCTTCAATATATCCCTGCTTCACCTACATTTAGGGTTGTACTTATATGACAGTCAGCCTTTCATATCATAATTTACAAGCCTTGACTTGATGCCAACTTTCATGCACACATCACAATAGTGCGTGTTTAACTCTTAATCTCTACGGTCACTTAATCGTACATGAAGGAGTATTGGTTTTGATAAGAATGTCATTATAGCTAATGTCATATTTGATACATGTATTTTTTTAAAGTAAAATTCAATTTATAAACATTAATCAATAGTGACTACAGCTGTACAATATTGTAAAATATTGCTCTTTTATTACCCATTTAGTATGGTAGAGCTACAGCACACATTTTTAAAGGTGTATCCTCAAACATTCCAATATTATGTCGTAATGCTTAAATTTATATGTCCCGAACCATCGATGCCTTTTCCATGGCCATATTCATTACATTATAAACCTTAAGCATAATAACTAACTTACTGGTTCATCTCCTTTAATATATGATAATTGTAATATTGTACTTACATAGGAGAAGAAAAACAATAAGACTTTTAGTCTCCATTTTTCAAACGGGTCGTGACTGGACTTAAGATAACGAAGCTACTTAAATCGCCTGCTTGGCTGTCTTGCAAACTCTCCACGGTGCACATCTTACATACGTTTTCTGCCCCCAATTTGATGTAGTAAATAAATAATCAACATTGATCTTGAGCTGTTGTGTAAACGTTCTTGTGTTGATGAGGCACAATGATTAATTGCAAACTCCCTTGAATTTCCGTTGGATTCTTTGTCCAATATGGACGTAAACTAGCGAAATTGTCATTGCACCTGAATTGAAAGCACATTCAAATGGATTGTCTGCACATGCTAAAAAAAAAAAAAACTGAATGTAAAATGCAAAATTTGCAAACAAGTCACATACTTATTGACCATCAGAGTCTGTCATACAAATTGTACACCCGTTTTGAGAATATTCAGAGATGGACACTAAAATTCTCATTGTTTTTCTTTTACTATGTAAGTACGTAATGGGTCATGGCAAAGACGTGTTCAGCCAAATGGTAGTGTAAGCAGTTGTCTTTGAAAAGTAAGGCTTAAATGTACATAATATTGTAATTTGATTGAAATGTTGAATCTCATAGAAACGTATTACGACATAAACGTTTCCGAATGTAATATAAATAATGTCCTAAGTTAAACCTTGAAACATTGTGCATAGTAAATGTTGTCATCATGCTCTCCATTGAAACACGATAGGCAATCTGTTGGCAAATAGACTGGCGTATCCGGAGGAGCTAAAGTTTAAATATGAGATTCTATATGTGTAGCTTGCTTTGTTTGTTTGTTACCTATTATCCCTTCTACGACACGTAATAATCTCTTAAATTTAAATAACGACAGATCCTAAGACGAAAACTGGTTTTATACGTATATAACCTCGAAACTAACGAAAAAAAATACTCCTTATTATAGTCAGACCAATTGATTGGTTTCTGTTCTGTTTTATAAGTTCTCCTCGGAGAGACTAAAGACTGTTTTAAAGACATAGATTGATGTAATCGTGAACCAAGGAGGTAGAGGTTGCCTCTGATTTCTTGTTGCATATTTAATCGTTTTAACTCAGCTCTATATCAATAACTTTTTTTTCTAATCCCCGTTTGATGAAAGTGTTCTGGTGTCAGTAGCTGTCAGTCAACATGGTCATGGACGTGGCGGTCACGGAATGAGAAGACATGGTGGCGGTAATGGAGGACATCACGACGGATGGGGACACGGTGGTAATGGAGGTGGTCACGGTGGCAGACATGGTGGACGTGGAGGTCATGGTGGTGGCAGAGGACGTAGAGGTCACGGGGGCCGTGACGTGGAAGGAGGCACGGAGGTGGTCACGGTGGAGGTAGACATGTCGGTGAAGGTGGTCGTCGTGATGGAGGAAGACATGGCGGTCAAGGTGGTGGTCATGGTGGACAAACATGTCGGTGAAGGTGGTGGGAATCGTGGTGGAGGTAGACATGGCGGTCAAGGTGGTGGTCATGGTGGAGGTAGACATGTCGGTGAAGGTGGTCGTCGTGATGGAGGAAGACATGGCGGTCAAGGTGGTGGTCATGGTGGAGGTAGACATGGCGGTCAAGGTGATGGTCATGGTGGAGGTAGACATGGCGGTCAAGGTGGTGGTCATGTTTGAGACATTGTTGGTCATGGTGGAGGTAGACATGGTGGTCAAAATGGAGATAGACGTCGTGGTCATTGGTGGAGCGTCAGAAAAATGGTGGTCATGGTGGAGGTAGACATGGCGGTCAAGGTGGTGGTCAAATTGGTGGAGGTAGAAATGGTGGTCCAATGGTGGAGGTAGACACCCCCTTCATGGTGGTATTTTGGTGGAGTGTAGACATGTCGGTGAAGGTGGTCGTTTTGATGGAGGAAGACATGGCGGTCAAGGTGGCTATTTATTAACAACATAATTCAAGGTGGAAATAAAATGACATGGTGGTCATGGTTTGATTTCATTTTTGTATGACATGTCGGTGATCAGGTGAGATAATTCGCATGATGAAATGAAAGAAAATCTCAAACCTACAGGTGGAGCCATAGACATGGTGGTCATGGTGGAGGTACCCTCATGGTGGTCATGGTGGAGGTAGACATGGTGGTCATGGTGGAATAAGACATGGCAAGAAGGTGGTGGTCATGGTGGAAGTAAACATGGCGGTTCTATGGTCACTGTCTTAGAAATGGTGGTCATGGTGGACACTGTGTGGTCATGGTGAAAACTAGACATGGCGGTAAGGTGGTGGTCATGGTGGAGGTAGACATGGCGGTGGAAGCTATCATGACGGATATCAAGGTGGAAGACGACATAGTCATGGCTAAATATGTTATAATCAAACAGTATAGTAGCTCAATTTATCTAATGAATTTGATGGGAGGTGGTAGTTCTGGAAATGCCATTTTTGCCGAAAATGGGACAAATCTAGTTTATCATATTTATGGATTCAATTCCCGTCATAATGATATCATAAAAAAAGCTTAGTATCGAAAATGAATTTATAGGATTTTGTGAGGAAACGATACAGGATAAATCTTTACATGCTTTTATGCAATGTTGCCAGAATATTATGTACAATATGGTTTTGGTCTGAATTATCTTCATAAAGGAAACGTTATCCAAAAAAAAACTTATTCCAATAAACTATATTGAGTACCACCATTTATAAATGTCAATAATTTTTCTTAAAATATTGTGTGCATCTATTATCAAAAGGCACCATCCATAACCCAAAATAAACTTGAAACAGTGTCAATGAATAGTTAAGAGCCTTTAAGGTGTTATTTGTTTCAATAAATTATAATCACCCTCTTTTCTGAGGTTTATGGGAGAAAAATGTATTCAAATAACAGAAAATACGAAAAATTACGCATTTTTCAAAACCAACTTCATTTTCATTATTTCCAGCATCTTTAAAGCATATCTCAACGTACCTTCAGGAGATTTGGTACGAATGACAACAGACAAAACAACAGAAATAATCAGATGTTTCAAAATGTATTACATTACAGTTTTGGAAAAATTGAATTTTATAAACAATATTTCCGTATATTTTTAATTGGATGTATATGCTTTTTCAAAATTGCAATAAAAACTGCAAAAGAGGAATGAAGCAAAAATCTGATTGACATAATTTATATATTGAATCAAGTAAGGTGTTAAAAAGTTTGAAAGAAATTAGTTGAAAAATGAAAAAACTTTTTCGATATTGAAACAAATTCAAAGAGCAAATCAAAGGATATCGTCATTTCCATAGCAACCGAAAGCAAAGAAAAAAAGTTAAAAAAATTTCAAGTCAAAACACCATGTGAATATTACACCTATACATAAGTCAAATTGTCAGGAATAAACGAGAAAATGTTCCCTCCAAGACCTCACCCAACGCCCCCACCCCCACCCCACCCTTTCTTAAACGCAACGTTATTCAAAGCTTTCGTGTTTCAACTGGTTTTTTGTTTGACAATTTCTTTTTTCTATTTATTAACAATTCTTTTTGTTGGCCACATAATTCAAAATGAGAAATAAAATGATCAAATCCTCAATTTTTGCCATTAACTTATCTTTTCGTCAGTTTATACATCACCATATGCTTGTTTGTCCTTTTCATTTCATTTTTGGATGTCTTATTTGTCAATTTTGTTGTTTTTGCAACCGTCACTCTTTCATCAGTCTACTGAGATAATTACGCATCTTATAAGGAAATGAAATAGAAAACCTCAAACCTACAAGTAAGTGTCGGTATGACTGCCATATCTATCTTGCAGGATACGTACACCACAATGATGAGATAAACCAGAAATTATTACCCTCCATTAATAACAGCTAGTGTACAGTATTACATATTTCGAATAAGACAAACACAAGAAATACCGAATTGAAAGAAACATTGACTAGAGCTTCTATTTTATTGTCTTAGAAAAGGTATTTGACACTGTGTGGAGGGAAAACTAAGACATTATATAAAAGAACATGATGTAGAGCACAGTTTGATAGAAGCTATCAGAAACTTTTTACAATAATCAAACATGTATAGTAGCTGCAAAACTTATCTAATGAATTTGATGCAGAAATAGGAGTCGGACAGGGCTTTACGTTTAGCCCTCTTTTGTTTATCATATTTATGGATTCAATAGCAAAGGCATCATAAAAAAAGAAAGAAAATGAATGTAGGTGTGAGGAAACTCAAACTGATAAATCTATACATGCTTTTATTTGTTGCCGATTTAGCTCTACTTGGTTTTTGCCTGAATTATTTTAGCGTCGATAAAGGAAGTATGTTATTGTTAATACCGCCAAAAATGATAGAAAAAAGCTCCAATAAACTATCGAAAAGAGTACCACCATCTGATAAATCAAACTTGATTTTCTCTCAAAATGTATTTCATTGTGTGCCTTTTCAACACACGAAAACACACACATACACACCCAAACGTGCGCACGGTCGCACACATTATTGTATGCATACATATTATGTTAAAGATTACTTTACGAGTGATATTTTATTATAAACTATAATCACCTCTCTGGAGCAATGGCCATCTTTCTCAATTCCTCCCACTTGGAAAAAAAACCGCAACAACATTACAATGCATTCAATTGAACCAACTTCATCTTGCACTACGTACCAGCATCTTATAAAACATAATAAAGCAATTCAAAGAGCAAACAATAACAACAACAGCAACAACAAAAGACA
>JAXRKP010001242.1:130000-137500 GCA_037039925.1 Doris montereyensis
GTCTTATATACGTCTACTATTTAGTCTACTCTAAGAAACAAACAGCTGACGTTTGCTGTGAGCTGTTTAGAAAGTTCACATTTTACTTTTAGTTTTGTCTTTATAGCATGTAAAGACAATCCACTTGTATGAGTTTTCAATTCACTTGCAATGACACGCTACGTCAACATTGGACAGAGCATTCGAGGGAAATTCAATCGAACTTGCAATTAATCATTTTCCACGACAGCATGGCAAGAAAATTGACTCAACTGCTCAAGATCAATGTTTATTTTTTTTAAACCACATCACATTTTGTATTTTTTCCTTTTGATAATTGAAATATCTGCAAAACAACACTGGCAAAGATAAAACTCAAATATTAAAAATGAAAACACACTTTAAAGAAAAGACAACAACAAAACAACAAACTGTCAAACGAAATGAAAACACAAAGGACAACACACTCCCTTCATGAATGGAACATGTAAAATCAAACCCACAAACCAAACAAAATACCGACACGTAACGAAACTGACCAAACCCCTCATCCATAAAACTAGCCAATTTATTCGCACAACTTAAACTTGAAATAAAGATTTGTGGGAAACAATATCATGTTTTTGTTATTTTGTCCACACACAGAAGCCGTTGTACTGTTTTGCGATGTCTTATCTTATTAGCCACGTCTACAGCTGTGCTTTTTCATTTAATCAAAGCCTGTTTTTACATGTGTGACGCAATGACATATGTCCGTTATTTCAATGGAAATATTTTCTAAAGTCATTTTAATTTTATTTTGAGGGTCATGTACAGTCATGTTATGTTCAATTCAAAACCAACACTTAGAAGAAAGTATGTGTGATACATGTGATGGTTACCAAAGTCAACTAACAACTCAAAATGTTTTGAAAAATCACACATGGCATTGTCGTCGAGGTGAGAGTTCATTGATATATAAAGGTTTATGAATGTTTGATCAATAAAAAGCACTAATGACTCTCAAATTTGGACTTTGTACTTGAAACACTTTCTGTTTCTACAAACAAACATTACACATCAATTAAAATTTAGAGTGTCCATCGGTAGCAGAATGGCTAGGCTGCCAGACGGAATCATAAGGTTGCGGGTTCATTTCTCCCACTTTTCCTAGGTGCAAATAGGTACAAGCACTAACTTGTAAGTAAAACACCTGCGTCAGGTTAATGTGCTGTCGATGAGTGATTGATATCTACTTTACGCTATAGAAACCAGGATATGCTTTATCTTTGACAACAATATAATTTCTCTTTAGTGTCGACTGCATATGCTTCATTTCATCAATTATTTTCTTGATAATGAACAAAAATGTACATAAAAACAAACAGAAGATTAAGGAGTCTTCATTCTTCATCTCTCGAATTTCTGCAAATCCTTTACCAGTCTTAATGCATATGCCGTCGGTAAACTAGTTTGGGATCTCAAAGAGACTGCTTACTATTCGGTCTTACAACATTTATTTACGTTTACATTTATGTTTGCTTGAGGGAAACATGCGCGTGCCGTACACAATCTTTATTCTTTACCTTCAATTGTGTCTCTAACGTTTGAAAACGATCCATTTGAATAGGTTTTCAATTCAGGCACAATTTCAACTAATCCTTTTACCACATCAATGTAAGAGGAGATTTTACTCAACTGCTCGAGATCGATGTTGATTGTTTATTTACATCATCCAATAGGGGTAGAACACTTATGTAAGATGTGCGCTGTCGAGAAGTCGCTAAACACCCTAAAATTGGTATCCAAGCATTTATCTTTCCGTGGTATCTCCTTGTTAAGTCAGGTTACGACAGCTTTGAAAGATGGAGTCTAAAAACCTTATCTTTCTTCTTTTTCCGTATAAAAATTGCATATACGTTTTAAGGAAATATATATTAAATAAATAAGTGCATAGACACCGTCCTCCACAAGTCTCCTGCTGCCTGGCAGGTGGGTTTTGGCTGAACATAGGCTAGGGTGGTTAACCCTGACAGAAAAGCCTTGCAGGCTGGTCTTGGTTGACCAAAGGCTAAGGGAGTTAACTCCGACAGAAAATAGCAACCTACTGCATTGCACGCTGGTCTTGGGTTACCAAAGGCTAAAGGAGTTAACACTGACAGAAAAAAACAAGGTCCGTTAGAGCGCCTAAAGGTGACAGTCCCGCCATCTAACTAGGGTACAGTGGATTAATCCCCTGCTTATCCAAAAGAAACTGATTTAAAGTATTAAAGATGATGATATACCCGGATTCAACTTTCGAAGACGACGCTGGAAAAGAGCACGGACTGTGATTTTTGGAACATAGAATACTAGGACAGTAAATGGAAAAAGAGTTAGAATTGGTCGGAAAATGGAAAAATTCAAAGTAGACATTTTGGCCGTTATAGAAACAAAGAAAAAAGGACAAGGAATAGAAGATGTAGGACCAAACTATACTTTAATCTTCTCAGGAGTAGATGTCAAAGGTAGACCTAGAGCAGGAGTAGGCCTCCTAATGCATAAAAGGTAAGACAAGCTACTAGCCCACGGCTATTAGAGGTAAATATTAAATCAAAAGGAAAAGAAATTAAATTATTAATAGCTTATGGACCAAACGAAAAGACCGCCAAAGAAGAAAAAGATATCTTCGGAAACGATTTACAAATAGCTGCAGAGAATCTCAAACTCAAACAGGAACTATTGGTTTTAGCAGATGTAAACGCTGGAGTAGGCAAAAATGTAGATGCATCAGGAGGAGTGATAGGTAAAGAAGGAAAGACAACAACTTCTCCAAATGGAGAGAGATTAATAGATTTTTGCTTAAAGAATAACATGACAATAGCTAACACATTTTTTCCTTACAAAGATATCCACAAAATTACAAGAGTAAATGAAGACAGATGTAAAAGGTCAATCATAGACTACATAATAGTTAGCAGCTCCCTTTCTTACAATACAATGGATGCAAGAGTAAACAGAGGAGCTGACATAATGATTGCCAAAATGAGATTACTGACTGAAGAAAACAAACAGAAAAGGGAAGGAAAGAAAGTTATTAAACTTGAAATAGAAGAACTAAATAAACCAATAGAAAAACAGATATACCAATCCAGGATGAAACGATTTATCAGTGAAAGGCAGATGGATCTAAATGATAGCACAAAAGAAGAAAAGTGGCAAATGTATAAAGAAACACTCCTCAGTTGTACTAAAGAGGTCTGTTGTAGGAAACAAATTAAACGATATAGGAAAAGAACAGCCTGGTGGAATGAGCATGTCAAGACTAAGATCAAAGAAAAGAAGGATACCTAGAAGAAATACTTGCAAACAAAGAGGCCAGATGATAGGATAGATTACGTAAAAGAACTAGCGCCAAAGAGGAAGTTGAGAAAGCAAAACAGGAACAGTGGGAAAAGTTTGGACAAAGACTTTAAGAAAGCTATCAAGGAATCAAAAGCTGTTCTGTGGAGTAATGAAGAGCATGATAAACGCCAAAGAAGCTTTAATGAAAGAAAATCATGGAAAAGTGGAGAAAGTATTTTCAACAATTGCATAATCCCTCCAGAACATATGAAACAATTATCCCGACGAGACAGCTGAAGATGTAGATATATCAATGGAAGACCTTCAAACAGCTGAACGAAATGTGAAATTAGGAAAGGTCCCAGGAGTAGATACAATTTATCCAGAATTGATTAAAAACCAAGGAGAGAGGCAGACAAACTACTACATGCAATATGTCAACAAGGATGGAAGTCAGAACAGGTGCCAGACGACTGTAGTACCAATACACAGGAAAGGATCAACTATGAAATGATCAAACTGTAGAAGAACATCACTACTTAGCATACCAGGGAAAGTATATGCCAAGATTCTGGAAATGAGACTAAGAAAAACAGCAGAGTGGATTTAGACCAGAAAGAAGTGTACAAGACCACATATTTACAAGTAGACAGATAATAGAAAAATACCTTGAGAGAAATATTGACTTGCATCTGTGTTTTATTGACTTAGAAAAAGCATTTGACACTGTGAGGAGGGGCGAACTATGGCATTCCTTAAAATAACACAGTGTAGGGCAAAATTTAATAGAAGCCATTAATTTGTTTTACAATTAACCAACATGTGCAGAGAGAGTAGCTGGAAATGTATCAGAAGAATTTGATGTAGATATTGAGAAGACATGGTTGTATCCTTAGTCCTCTTTTCTTTATCATATTTATGGATTCAGTCGCAAAGGCATCCTCAAAAAATGAAGAAAATGAATGCAGGTACGTGGAAGCTCAAACCAGTAAAACTTTCATTTGCTGATAATTTAGTTATGTTTGGAAAATCACAAAAGTAACATCAACATAATGAATAATGAATTAAATAAAAGAAGAATGAGAGTAAATGCCAAGAAAACCAAAACAATGCTAGTAACTAGGAAAGCTAAAACACAAAATCTTAAATTGGGCAGGGAGAATTTAAACAAGTTCAAAGCTATAATTACCTAGGAGTAATGATTAACTCAAAGGGAAAAATAAGAGAAGAAATCAGTCAGAGAATCCAAAAGGCAATGACAATATATAACCATCTAGGAAAGGCATTTGTAGGTAAACAAGAATTGTCAACAAAAATCAAAATGGCAGTATACAACACAGTTTATTGTCCTACTCTCCTCTATGGCAGTGAAACCTGGACCTTAGACAGTAGGGAATACAGTAGAGTGCAGGCAGCCGAAATGAAATATCTAAGAAGAGTAGAGGAGAAAACTAAAAGAGACAAAATCAGAAAGACAACAATAAGAGATCAAACCAAAGCAGATAACATAAAAACTAAGATAGAAATGAATCAACTGAGATGGTTTGGGCATGTTAACATAATGAATGACAATAGAATAGCTAAATCCGTTTACAGTGCTAAAACGCAAGGTAAAAGACCAAAGGGTAGACCTCGGAGAAAGTGGGAAGAAGATATAAAAGAGGCAATAACACAAAGAAATTTAACTTTCACGGAAGGAAACAGAACATGTCAGGACATGGCAGCCTGGAGAAAGATCATTTCGGGCATCTAAAACCCATACACCGGAAAGTACAACCGCAGCTGAGAAAGAAGGAAAGAAAATTATAGTTTTCTTGGTGTTTGTATCAATGGTCCCAAATAATCTTTGTAATTGTTCAAATAGTTTGTAGTGTTTCAGGTTGTCTGGTTTAAACGCCGTTTGGTGATTACACAATCGACTTCCCTTTTACTACAGTAGGATTAAGTCAGAGTACTTATAATTCAATTTATATGAATCGCAATGCCAATCTCTCTTGACAGGTATTATGACTTTAATTTGTTGGCCATGACATATACGTGTCTATGTACTTTCTCATTTAATACATATGTTATCAAAATATATGTGCGAATTTTATATTTTCATAGAAAATAAAAGAACAATCAGGTTTTTAAGCTCCATCTTTCAAATTTGTCGTAACCTGAGTTAAGAAGGAGATGCCATGGAAAGATAAATGTTTAGACACCAATCCTAGGGTGTTTGATAACATCTCGATAGCGCACAACTTAGATAAGTGTTCTATCCCTATTGGATGAGGTAAACAAACAATCAACATGGATCTCGAGTAGTTGAGTAAAACTCCTCTTACATTGACGTGGTACAGTTAGTTGGAAGCTCATGTCAATGTCTTTCGAATGCTATGTTCTATCTGCACATAAAGAAGTGAGTGCGTCATTGTGTTTGAATTGAAAGTCTATTCAAATGGATCGTCTTAAAACGTGAGAGACAAAATTGAAGATAAAGAGTAAACATGCTCTACCCCACATGCGTGTTAAGTAAAAATAAATGTAAACGTAAATACGTTTTGTAACACCAAAGAGTAAACTAAGTCTTTAAGATCCTAAACAAGTTGATGTTTTGCACTAAGACTGGTGAACTAATTTTTAGAAATTCCAATGATGGAGACTAAACACTCCTTATTCTTCTGTTAAAACATACGTACAGTTTGTTAATTTTCAAGAAATTAATTGATGCAATGAAACATGCAGTCGACATTAAAGAAAGGATGCTAGCCTGACGCAGATTTTTACTTCCAAGCTAGTGCTTGTAACCATTTGCACCCTGGTTGAGTGGGGAAAATGCATATTAAATATCTTTCCCAACGAACACAGCGTTGAAACATAGCTTTGAGAGTCTATATTAGTGCTTCCAATGATTTGTATCTTATTGATAAAAAAAACTCGCATCAACTTGTATGTATCAATGAACTCTCACCTCAACGACAATGGCATGTTTTGATTGTTTTTAATCTTCTCGAGACGTTAATTGTCTGAAGTGTCCATCACATTCATCACAAAGGCTTTCTTCGAAGTATTGATTTTGAAATCAACATGATATAGTGTAAATGAATCTCAAAATGTAAACGCAATTAGAAATTGTTTCCATTGAAATAACGTAAAGACCCCGTTATACCACAGGTGCAGATGGTGTCTTGTTTTAAGTAAAAGAAAAAGGTACAGATGTAGACGTGGTAATAAGATAAAACATTCCAAACCAATACAGTGGTTTCTCTCTATGGAAACAAACAGCAAAAACATGATATTGTTTTCCACACATCTTTTTTTCAAGTTTCATTTGCATGAATAAACTGACTTGTCTTATGGATAAAGCGATGGGTCGCTTTGTGTTGTTTGCTGGCAGTTTGTTTGTTTCTGGGGTTTGTTTTTGTATTTCTATTTAAGAGGGCGAGTGTATTGTCATATTATTTCGTTTGTAAGCTTGTTAGTGTTTTTGTCTTTCTCTAAAGAGTGTTTTTCATGGTTGCCAATTTTTTTTGCGGACAGTTCATAGCTGGAAAAACAAATTGTGAAGTTCAAAGAGATTTGCATCAAAACGAGTTCATCATTAATATTTGAGTTTTATCCGTGATGATGTCCGCGATGACCACCGTGCCCACCATGTCTTCCACCCCCGTGCCTTCCTCCACCATGGCCGCCATTTCTTCTACCACCATGACGTCCTCTATGACCACTGTGTCTTCTACCGCCGTGGCGACCCCCGTGACCTCCATGACCTCCACCTCCGTGACATCCTCCATGACCTCCATGCCAGCCCCCACCGTGATGTCCTCTATGACCGCCGCCATGTCGTCTCATACCGTGACCGCATGTCCGTGACCATGTTGACTGATTACTGCAGATACCAGAATGCCTAAGAAAGAAAATAAAGATAAAGATAAAGATGAATTTATAGTCTGTATTCCCGCACAGCTGTAGGCTCATTAACTGTACATAATGTAAATCCCCTGCAGGCCAGTTCATTCAAATCCATCTCCCAAATCATTGGGAACATATGGTACATCAGCCTATTAGGTGCTTCGACTAACGTCTTGACTCGAGTGAGGAAGGTAGAGTGGCATGTCTTTCGTAAGAACACAACTCCGTGTAAAATATATCAAAGTTTTTGAATCCTTACCGTCATGATTGTAAACTCACAACACTGCAGTTTAGCTACGATGCAATCCATTTCGTTGGGAATAT
>JAXRKP010001242.1:142500-149342 GCA_037039925.1 Doris montereyensis
TATTTTCATCTGTGTATCATCATTATTTTCATGATCACTATCATTTTCATTATTATCATATCAATGTCTACATAATTGCTACGAAAGAATGCACACAATATTGTAACAGTCATGTGCGGATACGTACATAGTGAAAACAAAGCAAGGCATATAGCGATCTTCATCTTCAAAAAGGAATTTTCAACACTTCAAAACTGAACTGTTATGAGGGCAGAGCTTGTAAACTTGTCTTGATCTTCTCTCCCTTGTAGGAGAGCTTTATATACAGCTTTTAACCCAAATGTCTAGACTAATTTGCTTCTCAATCATTGTCATGACTAAACGCTTAACACCTGTAACTTAACATTCGAGTGGTTTTGTAGGTCAATATTGACCGAGCGTGAGCATGCCGTATCGAAGTAAATGCCCTGATCAAAGGTGTAAATCGATGGTAGTGGATGATCTCTATGTTGGTCACGTTTTTAGAGTAAGTACTAACTACGAGAAAAGTCACTGCAGCGTTGTTTACTGTTGATTGGGTCACAATATTAGTACTCTACTCAGGGAAGTGTGTCAGAGTTGAACTGATGATAGGTTTTCCTTTCATTGATTGATTCGTTCTCTCGTTGATTGATTGTTTTAGTCGATGTCTTGGTTGGTGGGTGGATCCTTTAGATTGTTTGTTTTATATGCATGTATTAACGTAATAATCCATCAATCTGTCAAATTTGGAATGATCAAACTGTCTATTTCACTGGCTAGTTATATGTATGTATGGATGTATGTATGTATGTATATATGTATGTATGTATGTATGTATGTATTTATGTATGTATGTATGTGTGTGTGTATGTATGCATATGTGTATGTATGTATGTGTCTATGTATGTATGTATGTATGTATGGATGGATGGATGGATGATTGCACATATGTTTATGTTTGCGTGTTTGGAAATGGCATACAACAAAATAAACTTAGAGAGAAAATCAACTCGATTTATCAGACGGTGGTACTCCTTTCGTTAGTTTATTAGAACTCTTTTTTTCTGTGGTCTTTTAGCAGTATGACCAATAACATACTTCTCTCCTCGTCGCTAATATTATTATTCTCGTAAAGAATTAATGTTAAACGTTTGTTTTCGAAAAACTGATTGTTCGAATTTGGGCTAAAACAACAGCAAATGAAGGCATTGATAGATTTACCAGTTTGAGTTTTCACATACGTACATTTATTTTCTTCATTGTTTGATGATGATGCCTTTGCGATTGAATCCATAAATATGATAACAAAAAAGGGCTCAGGGTAAAGCTCAGGTTAAAACCCTGTCTAACTCCTATACCTACACAATATTCATTAGATATGTTTGCAGCTACTCTCACTGCAAAAGTTGGTTTATTGTAAAAAACTTTTAATAATTTCTATTATCTTATTTTTTACATTGTGTTCGTTAAAAGTATGTCATAGTCCATACCTCCTCAGTTTGAAATGCCTTTCCTAAGCCAATAAAATAAAGGTGCAAGTCAATGTTTCTTTCAAGAATGTTTCTCTTTTAATTTTCTAATTGTAAATATTTGGCCCTGTACGCTTCCTCCTTGTCTGAATCCGCTCTGATATTCCTCAATTTGATCCCTTATGTTTTCCTGAGTCTCATTTGTAGTATCCTAGCATTTATAAACTCTTTCCTAGTACGCTTAGCAGTGATATCTCTCTATATTCTGAGAATTCAAAATTCCATTAGCTGTTATTACTGAAAGGTAATTAATTTCTCCTTCATATCTTCATTGTGGTATGCATACCTGTAAGATACCTGTGACAGTCATACAGAAAGTTACTTTTAAGGTTTCAGGTTTTCTTCTTTCTTTTAATGTCCTTATAATATTATCTAACTTGAGTCAAGATAATATTATCTTAAGGCATATTCTTATTATTCGCATCAAACTGATAAAAAATAAACAACAAGAAATTTAAAATGGACAAATAAGGCACAAACAATTAACAAAACATTACGAACACACTTCCAGGCATAGGAAGATGTATCAACTGACAAAGACATGAGTTGATGGAAAAAATTGAGGATTTAATCCTTTTATATTTCAGTTTGAATTGATGTACACAATTATGTGGCCAGCAAAAAGAATTGTTAAAAAAAAAACGAAAGTAGAAAAATTGCCGTATGAAAAACAATTTGAAGCAATGAAAGTTATGAATAATGCTGTCTTTTAGGACTAATTCAGTGTAACTTTGTTCATAACATTTTTAGCCATGACTATGTCGTCTTCCACCTTGATGTCCTCCATGTCCGCCATGTCTACCACCGCCATGTCTTCCTCCACCATGACGACCACCTTGACCGCCATGTCTTCCTCCATCATGACCACCACCTTGACCGCCATTTCTACCTCCACCATGACGACCACCCTGACCGCCATGTCTACCTCCACCGTGACCACCTCCATGCCTCCTTCCACCGTCACGGCCCCCGTGACCTTCATGTCCTCTACCAGCACCATCACCTCCACGTCCACCATGTCCGCCACCGTGACCATCTCCATTACCACCGTGTCCCCATCCGTCGTGGTGTCCTCCATTACCGCCACCATGTCTTCTCATTCCGTGACCGCCGCGTCCGTGACCATGTTGACTGACAGCTACTGACACCAGAACACCTTCATCAAACGGAATTAGAAAATGGCAATGAAATAGAACAGTATGAAGATAAATAATAAATACATATTATTGGACATCAGTTGCACTATTTGTCTTATTGGCTCACTCCCTCTACTTGTACCTCTCAATCTGTCTGTCTGTCTTTATCTCTGTGTGTCTGTCTGTCGCTATCTCTCTCTCTCTCTCTCTCTCTCTCTCTCTCTCTCTCTCTCTCTCTCTCTCTCTCTCTCTCTCTCTCTCTCTCTCTCTCTCTCTCTCTCTCTCTCTCTCTCTCTCTCTCTCTCTCTCTCTCTCTCTCTCTCTCTCTCTCTCTCTCTCTCTCTCTCTCTCTCTCTCTCTCTCTCTCTCTCTCTCTCTCTCTCTCTCTCTCTCTCTCTCTCTCTCTCTCTCTCTCTCTCTCTCTCTCTCTCTCTCTCTCTCTCTCTCTCTCTCTCTCTCTCTCTCTCTCTCTCTCTCTCTCTCTCTCTCTCTCTCTCTCTCTCTCTCTGTCTCTCTCTCTCTCTCTCTCTCTCTCTCTCTCTCTCTCTCTCTCTCTCTCTCTCTCTCTCTCTCTCTCTCTCTCTCTCTCTCTCTCTCTCTCTCTCTCTCTCTCTCTCTCTCTCTCTCTCTCTCTCTCTCTCTCTCTCTCTCTCTCTCTCTCTCTCTCTCTCTCTCTCTCTCTCTCTCTCTCTCTCTCTCTCTCTCTCTCTCTCTCTCTCTCTCTCTCTCTCTCTCTCTCTCTCTCTCTCTCTCTCTCTGTCTCTCTCTCTCTCTCTCTCTCTCTCTCTCTCTCTCTCTCTCTCTCTCTCTCTCTCTCTCTCTCTCTCTCTCTCTCTCTCTCTCTCTCTCTCTCTCTCTCTCTCTCTCTCTCTCCCTCTCTCTCTCTCTCTCTGTCTCTCTCTCTCTCTCTCTCTCTCTCTCTCTCTCTCTCTCTCTCTCTCTCTCTCTCTCTCTCTCTCTCTCTCTCTGTCTCTCTCTCTCTCTCTCTTCTCTCTCTCTCTCTCTCTCTCTCTCTCTCTCTCTCTCTCTCTCTCTCTCTCTCTCTCTCTCTCTCTCTCTCTCTCTCTCTCTCTCTCTCTCTCTCTCTCTCTCTCTCTCTCTCTCTCTCTCTCTCTCTCTCTCTCTCTCTCTCTCTCTCTCTCTCTCTCTCTCTCTCTCTATATCTCTCTCTCTATCTTTCTCTCTCTGTCTCTCTCTCTGTCTCTCTCTCTCTCTGTCTCTCTCTCTTTCTCTCTCTCTCTCTCTCTCTCTCTCTCTCTCTCTCTCTCTCTCTCTCTCTCTCTCTCTCTCTCTCTCTCTCTCTCTCTCTCTCTCTCTCTCTCTCTCTCTCTCTCTCTCTCTCTCTCTCTCTCTCTCTCTCTCTCTCTCTCACTCACACACACACACACACACACACACAGACACACACACACACAGACACTTTCTCTGTCTCTATCGTCCTCCTTTCTCCCAACTTATTTCACTTCCCCCTCTTTGAATCAACCCGTATCTGAATCGATCCGCTGTCACTCATAACACGTATGCGATTGTATGTGTGTTTGCGTGAGTATAGTATATACGGACCGACTTTGAGAGAAGGCGCATTAAAGGGGAGGGGAGGGGGGGGGCGGGAGGGGACTCTTGTAGTGATCATTTTCGCTTTTGAGTTTGGGTATTTTCTTTTGATAATAATTTAAGTAACTATCAAAATGAAGTTTTCCTTTATCTTTGAACTCTTTGTAGTGTCCTTGGTTGCCATGGAAACGGTCACCATCTTTGATTTTAGCCTAATTTTCAAAATATATCTCCTCAGTTATGAATAAAATCATTCAAACCCTGTGCAGACGTCTTTTCTATTCAATACCTATAGATTGACGTCGGATATGGAAAATATATTGGATAGTTTTTGTTTAAAGAATTTTGTAAAAATATATATCGTGTGACAAAAATACAATTCCAAAAAAATTGCAAGTAAAGAAATTAAAAGAAAATAACATAAAGCAAACGCTTCAGACGGATTGTCCTTCTTGTAGCAGCCCCCTTACTCTTTCGACAGTCCATGGCATTGTTTTTAATGTAAAGAGGATTTTAAATCTAGGTTTTGATGTGCACTGTTGTGAAAACAGACGTCAAATTGACCGGTGTTTTGCTCTTTCCTCTATTCCTATGCTTATGCGCGTGTTTACATCACACCGAGGCGTAACGCCTCTTACGTCACTCAACGCTGGACAAAATCGACGTGCGGTCTCGCAGTAAGCCAAGCGAAACTGGTGTTCTTACATTATGGCCGATTAGCCGCCAATACACGGGATTTTACTGCTATCAGGCAGTGTTATGGTAATTTACCTACCCTCGCCTACAAAATATTTTGTAACAAAAACATTATACGTCATGGACATTTTTCTACCATAAAATTGTAGACAAATGATCGTTTTACCCGAATATACACAGAACAATCAACATTTTGATCCCAAACTCGCCAATCCAGGGCTGTCCCCGTCCCCCTCCCCTCTTAAGGAACTACAGAAGAAGAGGATGTTCCGCAAAGACAAAGGCTTAAAGAGAACAAGTCAAGGCACACCTTTGTCATGCTCTCATTGTACGAAGAGGATCTTAACAAGAGTTGGGCTAATAAGCCACCTCCACACTCACACGGAAACGATAAAGTGAAGTCATGGTCCTCTTCGATTACAAAGGAAGAATAACGAAAATACATCTATAATATATATTATGTACATGTATATATTATGAATATATGGATAGATATATATATATATATAGTTATATATATATATATATATATATATATATATAAATATATATATAGAAATATATATATATATATATATATATATATATGTATATAATTCTGTGTTGGTTTTTCTTTGTTCGCCAGAGACTCTCTTGCCAGCCCACTCAGAATAATCGCATGTTGCGTGTAGGTTCTAAATGATCCCGACATCGTTTTTATTCCAGGATATTTTCTACCAGAAATGACGTTTAATTATTGAAAATGTTACTGCTTCCCCATCTTTGAGTATATTTTTCAATCAACTAAGCCGCCATTTTGAACATATTTCATTATTAAAATGTTGGAATAATATCCTTAACGCCTACCTGCATAGCTTCAGTGTCGAATACTGACTCGATCTAATAATAGTACTTGGTATCACATTATATAATTCGTAGGATATTATTATGCAATATATATTTAGTCGAGCTATCTATCTATTTATCTATGTATCTTACTTCAAAACATATGGACTTCCAACTGTTTCTACTGTCTCGGAACAAAGCCCTGAGATCACCGCCACTGTGGACAGGATTACTTCCCAGAAAAAACCAAACTGACATGTGATAGAGAATTCCAAAACAAGACAGAAACCAGGATACAAACCGACTATTTTAACCTTTTGTCTTCGTTAGTGCCAAAGAGGTAACCGTAGTAGAGCAATTATCACCTTAAGATATGTTCTACTTTCAATCAAATATATTATAATATTGCTTTTTGGGAAAGGGATAACAAACTAAGCTATCAATAGTCTCCTATTTAAACATAAGACGCTCTGAACATTTTGGTGACAACGACATAATCATAAGTCTGGGATATGCCAGTTCATTTACCAACAGATTATCTAATCGCTTTCAATGAAGAGCATAATGAAAATATCTATCGGATGCACAATGTTTGAAGATTTAACATTCGTTTACATTACAGTGTGCAACGTTAAGAATATCATAATCTCTATAAACGTTCATATTATCATTTCTACCAAATTACAATAATATGTCAAATTAATCTTAGCTTTTTAAACACAGCTGCCTATATTATCATTGGTTTGAACATTTCTTTCTCTATGACCTGCCGTGTACTTACAGAGTAAAAGAAGAACAAGGAGACTTTTAGTGTCCATCTTTCCAATTTCTAAAATCTCGTGTACAAGTTGTATGGCAGACGTTGAAGGTTGATAAGTATGTCGGTTGCTGATCCCAAGTTGTCTGTTCACGGCTTGGTATCCCAGGTCTTATATACGTCTACTATTTAGTCTACTCTAAGAAACAAACAGCTGACGTTTGCTGTGAGCTGTTTAGAAAGTTCACATTTTACTTTTAGTTTTGTCTTTATAGCATGTAAAGACAATCCACTTGAATGAGTTTTCAATTCAGCTGCAATGACACGCTACGTCAACATTGGACAGAGCATCCGAGGGAAATTCAATCGAACTTGCAATTAATC
>JAXRKP010001243.1:0-25000 GCA_037039925.1 Doris montereyensis
CTAATTAATTATTAAAATCAATCATAATGTTTGAGTTTTCTGTCTGATATCAGTCCGTTTTTGTTTTGCTGTTGGTGTCTCTATTGTTTTGTTTTTGTTTGTTGCTTGTTTATGTTTTTATTGTTGTTTGTGTGAACTGTTGTGGGCTTTATTTTGTTCTTAGTTGTTTGTTACTGATATTTGTTTCGAGCGGTGTTTTTTGTTTTGTTTTTGTTGTTGTTGCGGGGGAGGGAGGGGTTAGGTTTTTTGGGGGTTAGTTTTTGTTTTGTTTTGTTGTTGTTTGTTGGGGGTTTGTTTTTGAGGGGACAGGTATGGTTTATTCTTCTTTCTGTTCTTTTAATCTCAGACGCAGCAGTCTGGAAGAACATGTATCTTGGTTAGAAGATGTTTTAATAAGTCATCAGATTTGAATTAATGTTTTCATTTCACTGATTTCAAGCAATGAATTTAACAGTTTAAAAACGCAAATCTATCTAATGGGTATTAAGTGTGGAAATGTGGCCGTGCCCAAATCCTCCACTATGAGGAGGCAAAACAAATACTTCATTCACAAAACTAAAACAAAACAACAACAACAACATAATAAATTAATCAACCAGACTCGCACAATAAGCCTAATAGTAATAATAATAAGATCAATAAAGCAAGTAGAAGTATTGTAATGTATAGATTTCATTTTCCTGAGTTCTTCGAAAAACGAAGCGAATGGCATCACTACATGACACACCTAACCTCAAGGCCAGCAAGCGTGTAAACAGTAACACCCACAATAAATAGTGTAAGTGTGGACATACTAAAAAACAAACGCGACAGGGCATGTATTCACAAAATCATCAAAACGCCGTGAGTTGTTATTTTAATTCTTAAATAGCTCCGGTTTTATTGGCTGTGTAAACCCATACATTTCAATACCGAGGAGGGCTTTGTGTACGTAATGTCATCCCATAATGCAGTGGCAGGTCCGTCAGCTTGTATGCACGTCCATACAGAGCTACCAAAATAGCTTTGTCTTTACAGACTGTCATCTGACCTTTGGCTTGGTTTTGACATTGTTGTACACACACGCACTAAACCAATAGGTTTTGTTGTACACCTTAGTCTCCCCATAAATGTACAAACGGTCAGCTTAGGGTATAATCGTCTGCATAGAGAGCAAACGAGAGAGAGAGAGAGAGAGAGAGAGAGAGAGAGAGAGAGAGAGAGAGAGAGAGAGAGAGAGAGAGAGAGAGAGAGAGAGAGAGAGAGACAGACAGACAGAGAGACAGAGAGAGACAGAGAGAGCGAGCGAGTGTGGATCCAGGTGTCACAACAGCTCAGAGGGATGAACAGAGCACGTCGCCACATGTAGAAATATGTTGTAGTGCTTTGGGGAATTCCCTCTCTCTCAATAATGCCAATTTTAATGTTTGTTGTTTTGTTTACTGCTGCTACTGCTATTGTTACTGTGCTACTCTTACTACAACTACTACAACTACTACTACTACTACTACTACTACTACTACTACTACTACTACTACTACTACTACTACTACTACTGCTATTACTACTACTACTACTACTATTACTGCTGCTACTACTACTACAACTACTACTACTACTACAACTACTAGTGCTACTACTACTACTACTACTACTACTACCATTACTACTACTACTACTACTACTACTACTACTACTACTACTACTACTACTACTACTATTACGACGACGACTACGACTACGACTAGTACTACTACTACTACTACTACTACTACTACTACTACTACTACTACTACTACTACTACTACTACTACTACTACTGCTACTACTACCACTAGTAGTAGTAGCAGTACTACTACTACTACTATTACGACGATGACTACGACTACTACTACTACTACTATTACTACTATTACGACGATGACTACGACTACTACTACTGCTGCTGCTATTATCCTCATCATCATTATCGGCACCCATCGCCTCGCCATGAAAAGAAAACGTGCTACCAACCGAACTAACTACGCTTAATAATGACACAACTACTATTACTACTACTACTACTACTACTACTACTACTACTACTACTACTTCTATTACTACTACTACTACTACTACTACTACTACTACTACTACTACTACTACTACTACTACTACTACGGCGACGACGACGACTACGACTACTACTACTTAATATTATTGTTATTATTATTATTATTATTATTATCCTCATCATCATCATCATTATCATTATCATTATCATTATCATTATCATTATCATTATCATTATTATTATTATTATTATTATTATTATTATTATTATTATCATTTTTTTTGTTTTTTTTTGTATTTTTTATTATTTTTAGTACAATCATCATCATCACCATCATCTATATCAGCATCATTATCAAATATCATCATCCTCATCATATATTATTATTAGTAGTAGTAGCATCTATTCATTATTATTATTATCCTTATTATTGTTGTTGTTGTGGTTGCTGTTGTGCTGCTGCTGCTGCTGCTGCTGTAGTTGTTTTTATCGTTGCCATTATTATTATCATTATATTATAGACGATTATGACGATAACGATAATGACGATGACTACGATGATGATGGTGATGGTGATGGTAATACTGTTTTATGAGGAGGATGGTAATGACGATGATCACAACGAAAGTAACAATGCCGATATACACATTATCTTTATGCAAATTCATAAAGCGACTTCCGTTGAACGCTACCTTATAAAAACGGCATAATATTACATACCGATGCTTAAGTTGCCTGGTGGCATGGTCCCCGAACAATGACCCCACGACAACAGCAACAACAACAACAGCCATAATCTGGGAAAGTCCTCACTCTCGTCTGTTGGACACCCTTCGCCTCCTCCTGATGACGTCATCAGCAAGTCCCGTCACTCCATTGGTATGCTGTCTGTCAAATGTGACCCGTAATTGTCCTAACCACACGAGTTGTCGACCCTGTACTTCCTATCTAGATCTACCAAAACAACACAACATTCTTTCTTTCTAGGGATTTTGTGCTGGAACTTGGTTGATGACAAGTCTCTGCCCCATCCCCACCCCTCCCCACTCCTCCGCTTTTCGCCTCTCTCTTGTTGCCTCTCCTTCTTCCTTGCGACCCTCCCCTTCCCCCTCTCCCCCGCTCACCACCTCTCTCTTGCCCCACTCCGCTCTCCATCTCTCTGGTGCCCCTCCCTCCCTCCCTCCGCCCCCCTGCGCTCTCCACCTCCTCTTTTGTCCCACCTCCCTCCCCCGCTTTCCACCTCTCTTTTACCCCTTCCTCCTCCCTCCGCCCCCTCCCCCGCTCTCCACCTCCACCCCTCCCTCCCTCCCTCCCCCTCATTGTCTCACCCTGCCCATCAACACCCTTCCCATCCAACGTGATTCGCGACCTGGGTTCTATAAGAAGGTTCTACCTCCACTGAGAAAGAAGAGGTCCCGTATGCGCACCACAACATTCTGTCCACGTTAAACTGATTCGGCTGTTTAAATTTAAATGTACAGGGCGATCCTGGCAAAAGGAAGACAATTCTTTGGTTCTCAAAAAAGAAAATGAAAAAAAACAAACAAACCCGAGATCCCCTTAGTTGTGGATGTAAGTAAAATCAATATCATATCAAATAAAAGTCTCCGTATGTCTGTCTCTCTCTATCTCTCTCTATTTATCCCCCCCCCCTCTCTCTCTCTCTCCCTCTCTCTCTCTCTATCTATCTATCTATCTCTCCCCCTCTCTCTCTCTCTCTCTCTCTCTTTCTCCGACAGACTAACATACAACCAGAGGGAGAGAGAGAGAGAGAGAGAGAGAGAAGAGAGAGAGAGAGAGAGAGAGAGAGAGAGAAGAGAAGAGAAGAGAGAGAGAGAGAGAGAGAGAGAGAGGGGGAGAGATAGAGAGAGAGGGAGAGAGAGAGAGAGAGAGAGAGAGAGAGAGAGAGAGAGAGAGAGAGAGAGAGAGAGAGAGAGAGAGAGAGAGAGAGAGAGAGAGAGAGAGAGAGAGAGAGAGAGAGAGAGAGAGAGAGAGGGAAGTGGGGTGAGAGAGCAGAAGAATAGACACATTTGAAGGATAGAGACAGGAGACCGAGATAGAGAGAAATACATAGAGAACAAAAGAGGTTTGAGATTTACAGTTCTTCAAGCCCAATGTCACTGAATGTCAGTCCACTCCATGAAACTGGAATTCCTCTGATTCGTCACCAAAGCTCAGAATGCCATTCCAGACTTGTAGCCTTACTTGTACTGTGCTGTGCTGACATCTATTTATTGATGTATCGGCTTATAAGGCAAACCAAGATTCTCTCTTTCTCTCTGACTGGGAAGTAGCGGAACAGATTGCGCTCTCTACGACGTATTCGATTGTTGACACAATTACCCTTTGGTTGGACACGTCAAGCTTTGGAGTTTAAATAGAGTAGGCTGCCAATGCCAAGCAGACGACTACCGGTACCCATAATTTCAGCGGCCACAATACGTCCTTGACCTTGTGTCATAGGATGATTATAGAAGGGTGCTTGAATTTTTGTGTGTGAGTGTGTGTGTGTGAGTAATTAGAAGGGAGGGGGGGTGAGTATGACTCAAAATGCGATATGATATTTCCAATGGTATGAATAATTGCATTTGGATCTATCTATCTATCTATTTATCTATATGTCTATCTATCTATCTACCTACCTACTTATTTATTTATCTGTCTACCCATATATATATATATATAATATATATATATATATATATATATATATATATATATATATATATATATATATATATATATATATATATAGCTATCTATCTGTCTATATATGCATTCATCTATCTATTTATCTATCTATCTATCTATATATATGTATATATATATATATATATATATATATATATATATATATATATATATATATATATATATATGTCTATCTATATATCTATTTCTCTCTCTCTCTCTCTCTCTCTCTCTCTATATATATATATATATATATATATATATATATATATATATATATATATATATATATATATACATACCTACTATATTTACCTATATATACGTCTATCTATCTATATATATGTCTACTTATATAGATATATAACATACATGGCCGTGGACAATGGTGATTATAACTACTCTTTTACCACATTGTTCTTTTTTCTCAACGATGAACTAGATAATAGGTTATTGGATACAGGTACAGTATGTCAAGCTTTTCATTGCAGATCAAACTACCTGAAATAAAGGAATGAGTATTAACAACACCCATTCCGGGCCTTTTCCCATTGCGTTCTACGTCAAACACAATTGGTCAATGATTCTCCATAAAATGATGTGGTGACGTCACTTTTTAACTCATTTGCAATTGCATAGTTATTGCCGCCTTACCTTGAAATTGAACATTGAAAGTCAAATGAAAGATTTAATCATAATCATAATGTTTTTTTAAATTTTGATCAGACTGAAATTGAATCCACTAGCTTTAGATCTAGAATAGATCTAGATCTAGTTCTGTTGCATGTGGATCTAGAATAACAATTTAGATCTAGATTAAGATTACATAATCTATAATCTAGATCTAGAGATCTTGATCATTTCATTTAATTTTCTAGATATCTAGAACTACTTAGAATCCATATTAGGGAGCAATTTTCCATGGATACCCTTGCAATATTAAAATAATAAACACAAAACAAAACAAAAACTAACAAACAAAACCCCATAGGTCTAAGGATCAACCATAGTTTCTGAATTAAAAGTGAAAAGGGAGTGACACTGACACTGGCCTTCGGGTAATCCTCTTTCTTTGTTTTCTTGTTTTTTTAATTTTGTTGGTCACGCGCCAAAACACCCATCAGAAATAGATTACAGCCATAATGTATATTGCATTTGACCTGGCTCTACATAGATTTAGGTTAGACTTGAGGTTTCCTTAGTGTGGCAGGCGGGGGCGAGCTTGCTAATTGCCTCGGTGGCAGGGCAATCTAGATATAGTGCCACACCGGCGTATTGATTCTTAAATACTTATCTATTTGTTTACTGTTTTGATCGTTGTTACGCACTGACAAAGTAGACTCTGGATATGACGTCAATTCCTTCGTATATTTGTTCTTCTTGTGTACAGTAAAAGTCGTAACTAGGTTAAAAAAAACTTATTTGGGGTGATATAATACAGTTATTGACTCTATTGGGTAATTTGCACTCTAATCGGTCGATCTAACTAGTCGTGCAAATAACCCAAATAAGAGTCAATAATTGTATATAATAACGATAAAAAAGTTTCGTGGATTGCAGGCAAAACAATCTTTTTCTAATCAATTAAAATACTGTTTTGACCCAAGAGTTTATTCGCTAATAACCTTAAGCTGGCTATTAGAGAGAAAGAGGAGGAGAGAGAGAGAGAGAGAGAGAGAGAGAGAGAGAGAGAGAGAGAGAGAGAGAGAGAGAGATAGAGAGAGAGAGAGAGAGAGAAGGTGGGAGGAGAGAAAGAGAGAGAGAGAGAGAGAGAGAGAGAGGTGGGGGGGCAGGGAGAAAGAAGATAATATAAGATTCACTTTATTTATCCAAAGGGGTTATACTATTGTGGATCATAGGCTAGGGCTTAAAATATACTCTATTAAAAAAAAATAAAGTTTACATTAATACAATGAGTGAGACATTCAGATAATAAAATGTTCACAATCGAACCAAAAACGTGATGGTCATAATATTAAGGCTTTGTTAATTCATGCATTAATGGAATACAGAACATGGTTAAAAATTATATAAGATATTTCAATCGTTATAAATTCTTATGTCTGTTGGTGGTAAAAACAATTTAAAATGTCTGTGTTTGCATAATTTTACATGTTCACTTCTCTGACTTATCTTGAATTTGGTTGAACAGTGAGTGGGAGCTGTCTTGCATTATGTTGCAAATTTCTTTTTACGTTAACATGTTTATGTACACAATGTCTCAAAACGACATTACAAATCTTTGTTTGTTTACAATTCATCAGCCCTCTTCAAGGATCTACCAATCTTGCCTTTCTCATTTTTTCTCTGTTGTTTCCACCCCATGCTGTTAAACTAAACAATAGAATATTTCAATACAAGTTTGATCAACTAAAGTCATTAAAGGTTATCAATTACAAAAGCAGTTTAGTCTCCTCAAAAATATATTCTTTTATAGACGTTTTTCCAAACATTATTCGATTGTCCCCGCCACCTAATTATCAAGCGACGTCACGGAAAAGCCGTGCAGAAATCTCATAAAATGCGAATTACTCCCAAATATCTTGTGCATTCCTTTACTTTCTCAACAACTTTATATTTTATTTCAATAGTATCATGCTCATTGGTTTTCAATCTAAAATCAATAATACATTGTTTTGTCTTTTTTACGCTAAGTTGCAAAGGATTATATTCACATCATTTGACAAATGTTTCAATTGTCTGTTTGTAATTATAAAGGTCTAGATCTGTGTCCGATCTTAGTCTGAATAGATCTATCATCAGTTGTTCTTTATCTTGTTTGGATTTACTGAACCCTGCAGGTTTCATACGTGCATTCATCAAGCTCTTCGTATTTGGAAAATAGCGGAGACAGAGACACAATGTGTGTGTGTCTTGACCTCAGTCGCACCCATGAGACTTACTTACCAATCTCTATCAAACCCTGGGTAAGAATCTACACACATATCTAATACTTTTGGCATCAAGATAGATATTATATATAGTATATATGTATTTGTGTATATATGTATGTATGCTATGTATGCTATGTATGTATGTATGTATGTACGTAGGTGTGTATATATGTATGTATTTGTATGTATGTATGTATATGTATGTATGTGTGTATGGTATGTATATGTATGTATTGTATGTATATATGTATTGTATGTATGGTGTGTATATATGGTGTGTATATATGGTATGTATGTATGTATATATTAATAATACACTGTAACATGATTGTATTTGTAAAGTACTTACTATCACTGAAAGGGACTCGGTATACAAGAGAGAGAGAGAGAGACAGAGAGAGAGAGAGAGAGAGAGAGAGAGAGAGAGAGAGAGAGAGAGAGAGAGAGACAGAGAGAGAGAGAGAGAGAGAGAGAGAGAGAGAGAGAGAGAGAGAGAGAGAGAGAGAGAGAGAGAGTGTGTGTGTGTGTGTGCTTTGAATTTTGTAAAAAAAATTACTATCCTCTGATGCCCCCAAAAAAAGAAAGTATACAGATGCCTGTCACTAAAGCGAGTCAAATTTGCGGCTGTGAAAAACAAAGAAAACATTTTTTAAACAAACAAACAAACAAGAAGTTATTTAAAGAAAATGAAAGTAAAATTTTTAAAAAGCAACATCAAACAAACAGATCTATGAAATTTCCATCATCCAAAACACAACATGAAATATCGCATTCATTAAGTGATTTCCAAGTAAACTGGAAATGACATACAAAATGGAGATTTGTGAATTTACAATTAAAATATCTTTTTATTCTGAACAACAAAACAGAAGGCACTAAATTAATAGAGATTGCCAGGCATTCTTGGTTATTCAAATGTTATACATGATCTGAATACATTATTCTGTATAAAAATATAATTTATGTAAACTCTTTTAAGTATTAGTAAAATAAATCATACAACGTATCAGGTATCCATTTTAAATTGTAACAATACAGGAGTATTATGTTTATTATTGTAGTGCAATGTAAAATCCTTGTAATTACATGTAATGTAATTGTAATACAACGTTTCGCCGGCTCACGGAAACCAGGGGATATAATTACATTTTCTTTTTCTCCCCATTAGTTATTCTGATTATCTCCCTTCATCATCATATTCCTCTATTCGCTTTTTAAAATTTTTATTTAATGTTATATTGAATAAATAAAATGTATTAAAGTCAACATGATGTTACTCCTCAACATGACAGTCAAAGGTGGCTGATCATCAAGAATCATTATATTCAGAAAGAGTAAAATAAACAAGGTAACATTAATGATGAGCCTACAACTACAAGCAAAACAAAACACATTTTTTAGAAGTTAATCCGTCATAATGAAAGTGTGATAGCAGAGAAGTAAGACCCATGAATGGCATCATTAAACCAGCTGTAGAAGCAAGAGAGATAATATGAAACGACAACTTTTGTTTGTTTCTTTCTTTCTATGTTTTATCGAAATGTACACTGTCTATCCTATGCAGTGATCTCAGGGTGAATTCAGATGAAACAGCAGGATTAAAACATGTGAAAGAGAGAAAGGAAAGAACAAGAAAGTCCTGCCAGCATTGTCCGCCAACCTCATGATTTGAGTAGATTGAGTATAAAATAACAAGCAGTAAAACTAAATCATGAATTTGAACACATTACAACAATAAGCAGTAAAACTTAATCATAAATTTGAACAGATTACAACAATAAAGCAGTAAAACTAAATCATAAATTTGAACAGATTACAACAATAAGCAGTAAAACTAAATCATAAATTTGAACAGATTACAACAATAAGCAGTAAAACTAAATCATAAATTTGAATTGATTACAAAAACACAAATTTGAATAAATCTTACTTCTACAAAATATATCTACTTCTACAAAGACACGAATTTCAACAAATTACAAAATTTGAAGAGATTACAAAACCAGAAATTTGAACAGACTAGCACAAACTTTACCAGATAACAAAAGTTTGCCCAGATTACACATTTAAACAGACTTACATACATTTAAGCAGATCTCAAAATACAAACACACAAAGGACAAGTCAAAATTAAAGCAAACAAGTGTATTATGTCGTCACATATATATATATATATTATATATATATATATATTCACAACAAGAGCGAGCGCAAGAGAGAGAGATAGAGAGCATGGACTGCCTTGTAAACAACCAAGGGATCTTTAATGTGCACAGAGTGTTGTGATCTGCACATGGAACCTCCATTTGACTGTCCGTCTCTGATGGGACTAGGTGTCTATCCATCTACCTGGACCAGGGGGTATATTTTAACAAAAAAAACTTGAGACCATTTTTCAACCGTCAACGAGACTCCAACCCTTTCGGTTGAGAGGCTGACACCTTGCCTCTGGACTACCAAGTCTCCCTAGAAATAAGAATGAGAAAGAATGTGGGCAAAGCAACAAAAAAAGCTATAAAAATCATTTTTATCTACATAGATATGTTTGTTGATTAGACTTTGACATGTCATATTGTCAACCGAGGAAAATGTTCCTAACTTCCACCTAGGCTAGCAATAGCATCAAAGGGTAGACTAGGAGGAGGCCTATATTATATATATATATTGGAATAAATGAATTATTTTCTTTAGAAATGCAGTTATAACAATTTTAATTTCAATTATATCTTAATTAATCCTTTAAAAAAAGATATACAATCATGCTTCCACCTTGCTTCAGACATTGCTTGTCACCCATGCTCATTTCAGCTTAATAAGCAATAGAAGATTGTGGTACAAACTGCCAACAGAAAAATGTATATAAAACACTGTGTCGATGCTGTGATGTACTATAATTGACGTAAGAATTTCCGCTGTTGAAGTCGTCAGACTTCACAGCCTGGAATGTTGTTTTGATTTCCCTGGTGAAAACAAACCATTCTCTTCTATCCACTGTAATTTCTCCATGTAATTCCAGATGTTTCTGTGATTTTGGTTTAATTGTACTGCTTCTTGTTCTCTGTAGATCATTGTGCAAGGTGACTGGTGACTGGGAATGTAGTTGTAGGTCGTCCTCTTTCTCTTAATTTTGTCATTTTCTGCAACTATGACTATGTATGAGGAAAAATTAAATAATGAAAGCTATCAGGGCTAGAGATAAAAAAAATGTGAAATCGTTGTCTGTACTTCATTGCTTTGATGCCATGTACTGTCTCCAGTGGTGAAGAGATTTGCGAATGATTTCCTCTGGCATGCTGGGACACATCTGCCTGATACATGCGGCAATGCCATCGTCTCCTCCGGATATATCTTTCGACTCAAGTTCACCTGCAAATCAACAAGGAAGACAGAAAATATAAAGTTCACCTGCAAAGCAAAAACGAAGACAGAAAATACCAAGACGACAATTTGATTTAATTTCGGCGGGGGGGGGGGGCTCTGAGGAAGGCATTTTTACCACAAATCGTACATCTCATTTATTGAACTACTGGATATAGCAGTTTATTCCCTTTACATTGATACAATAAAAAAAGCTCAGTATCAATACCTCACCACGATCAAAGAGAGAGCCGATCAGAGTCAGTCTGGCAGACCATGTTGACGGCAGAGTTGGGGAGGGAATGGGCAGGTTAACAAAGAGCCGAGACAGCCGAGACTAGGCATTGTTGTGCACACGTGTGCACATAGTGAACACAGATCTAGACACCACACAGACACACGTGTGTGGCAGATTTTGTAACTGGGACTGGGAAAAGGCAAAAATAATTATCGGGTTATTTTTCACATGAATTAACTCTTTAAATGCAACCAATTGCAGACATACTTGCAAAAACTTGTTGCATTTTGGGAAGTCAAGCCAGCTGTTGTTGCATTTTGAGGGGGTGATTACCATTGTAAAATTCGGTGACATGAACAAATCGTGCATTATGACGAATCATGCATTTTGGTGGCGTGCAATTTGGCAGACTACTGTACTTTCTTTATCAGGTTTAATGCGAAAAAACATTCAAATAACGGAAAAAATGTTTTAAATGCTATTTTCTCAAAACGTTACTTTTTGACAGAGATTTGCGACCTACTTTTTTACTTGTCCAATTGCCCCCAATTTTTGGTATATAGCATCTATGACGCAAAACAAAATTTCACCCAGTAGCGATTTTTGAATGTCTTCAAATTTTGGCTACAACAACTTTTTTTTATGTGACTAAATTTGCCTAAAATTGGAAAGATTGTTTTTCAAAAAAAGTTCATAAAATCAAAACCGTTTAATTTATTTGGTTGCGGTTAGATATTGAACCAAATAACTAGTGTGCGAAGTCACAGTAGCCAAGTTTGTAAAAAAACTAAAAAGCCTATTGGAATTAAAGTTGTAGGTATTTTTCGCAATGAAAATCCAAGATGACGGGGCGTTCCCCATGGCAACCATATGATAAGAATTTTAATTTTTTTAGACATGCCAAATACAACGGTAGTGGTTAAAATTGTCTATATCAAATAATAACAAAAAACATTTATTTTTATTGTGAAACTTTGATATTTGAGATCTAATATTAGTATTTAAATTTCAAAGTGAATCTTCGATATTCGAAGTATGACATTAAGAGTCAGTCAGTGATATTTGAAGTCCGATATTAGGATTCATAGTGAAACTTTGATATTTGAGATCCAATACCAGTTTTCATAGTGAAACTTTGATATTTGAGATCCACTACCAGTTTTCATAGTGAAACTTTGATATTTGAGATCAATACCAGTTTTCATAGTGAAACTTTGATATTTGAGATCCAATACCAGTTTTCATAGTGAAACTTTGATATTTGAGATCAATACCAGTTTTCATAGTGAAACTTTGATATTTGAGATCCAATACCAGTTTTCATAGTGAAACTTTGATATTTGAGATCCAATACCAGTTTTCATAGTGAAACTTTGATATTTGAGGTACAATATTAGGATCGATGATGAGGCCTTAATATTTGATATCCAATATTCATAGTGAAACTTTGATATTTGTTATCCAATATTATATTTTGCGATCTAGTGGTAGATGATAGGACTGGAGATCGTAAGATCATGGGTTTGAATGCTACTGTTTTCTCTCTTACATTTCATCTTAACGTCTAGGGCGAGTTAATTAATGAAGTTTTATTTAGAGAGTGTGGGATATAAAGACATAATTTATTATATTTATAATTGTATACAAGTCTGCCTGGAGACAAGGGTGAATTGTAATTTATTCTTACAATAAAGCTGGGTCTCTTCAACTTTGACTGTGGTAAACTGAGAAACTGTTTGGATGCCGTACGTGTGATATCGAAAACCATTATCAGGTTTTGATTAGGCTCGATTTTCGTAACATTAAAAAAACGTAATCACAAATTGCTGAAATATGTGGGACAATAATGAGGTTAAGTAAGAAGTGATGGGCATATTTGCTGCCCTTTTCCCGTTGTGCCAGTGTTTAGATAGACAGAGAGAGAGAGAGAGAGAGAGAGAGAGAGAGAGGAGGGAGGGAGGGAGGGAGGGAGGGAGGGAGGGAGAGAGAGAGAGAGAGAGAGAGAGAGAGAGAGACAGAGAGAGAGAGAGAGAGAGAGAGAGAGAGAGAGACAGAGAGAGAGACAGAGAGAGAGAGAGAGAGACAGAGAGAGACAGAGAGAGAGGATGATCTAGAGCTAAATCTCGACATAGATTGGATTATAGAGATCTATACTGGATTTAGACATCTAGATCTAGAATGTAGTCCATGCAAACATATCTATCAGCACATACTACAAGATCTAGATATTTAGCCTACACTATAGAGGTTAAATTGAAATTTCAGGTCTAGCTTACAAAGGGAGACATGAAACGACACGCAAAAAGATCTCATACCACAGATCCCGTGTTCAAACGGTAAACAGCTTTGCTGGTCACTGTATAGTACTAGTACGTTATTTCTTATGTGAGACCGTCTTTCAAACAAAAATTTTGTTTCCCCTTTTACTAACAACGCGTGAGACATTAAAGATTTCGCGTGCTTCTCTTGTCTTACTATGTTAGCTGAGCCTAAGATCAATATCGCATCACGAGAATAAACTTGCAATCTCGACCCCCAATGTGATCACGAGACTGTAATTATAATCGCAATTCTGATAAAGACAAGACGACTATTACTAGTACTATGCAAAACAGGCCTAGTAATCACAGCGCATTTTAAAAAACAGAAGAGCAATTTGTTGTTACCATTTAGAAAGAAAAAACCAGTCTCCAGCTGATTTGCGTGTTACGTTAATGGATATTACGTATCATGATATTTTGCAGCGTGCTTACGTTGATCTACAGATAGGATCCTTTCACTCACCTTTGTCGTTTTCATTGAGATTTTCCCGTTTAAAACTGCAGAGATTTCTTCCCTGTGAAGATGATCAATCGGAGCGAAGTGTGAAATGGGCTGGCTTGGGGATTGACGAAGACTTCCCTAATGTCCTTGTCAAACTCTGAGAAATCCGTTGTGGTTTCAACCTCCACATCGTAAAATCGACCAAACCCCCGATCCAAAAGTCTACGTCTGGGTCTTGCTCTCTGTTGGGATCGGCGAGACGGTCACCTTTGCGTGCATGCGCAAAATCTTTCCACCCCATCTCACGTACTTGAACTCTAGGGTAGAAGAAAAATAAATTGGCGACTCCGTTTCAAAATCAAGACTTATGGCTTGAAACGTAGGCTTGCCCAATCCGAGATCAATGAGAAATTTGTCTCCGGGTTTTCCAACATTGTTACGTATATAACCACATGATTGTTTTGATATCGAACGGAAGTTGAACAAGTAGCATGTGCCATTACAACGTCAAATCCGATGGCTTTCAGAAGGGAAAAATCCGCTAGTGTTCATGTTGAAGCACAAGCCACCAATACCGGATACAAAGTCAGACTTTATCTCTTGCATAGTCGGCTGGCGTCTGGAAGAAAGTTTTTGTTGAAAAATATGAAAACGTTTGAAATCCATCATAGATGAATGCACTTATCTTGTTCTATCTTACTTTTAGGTTGGGACTGTTGTTAAATTATCATTTTAAAAATACACTTAGATAGAGGCTTACTATAAAGTGCTCATTCAAAATTCTAGAAAAAAATTTAAGCCTCCAATGCCGATGACAAGCAAACCAGCACAGCACTAAGACAAAGTAACAGTAACACCAAGCTTTAGTTAGTCCACAACAAATTTTTCAAATATGAAAGAGAGCTTTTTTGACTGAAGTACATTAATCATACTAAAGTGATAAACGACAATAAATGACACTGCCACTTTTAAAAAAAGAACAAACATAGTTAGTAGTTTCAGGTATAACCCTTCGTCAGACAACAAACCAGGAATATCTACAAATGTCTACATACTTATGCAGGTATGACACAGTCTGTCTTTATTGGTGGAGTTGTCACTTATTATCGTGTATCATATTTGACTTCACTCCCTGTGGTTCCTCTGTGTTATTAATAATAATATGGAAGTGATATATATAGAGACTATGAAAACCATAAGGAAATGATAATGATACACGGCAGAGAAAATCACAAACCAGATAACGTGCAAGATTTCTGATTGTTAATATCAATGTGTGTAAAAATGAAATGAGGTGGGTTTCTGTACCAAGAAATCGACACTTAGCCTTTGAGGATTGTAATAGATCTTTAAACATTTTCAATATTCTATTTTTAAATTTTCTTTTCTTTATTTACTTCTAGAAATTACTATTAATAAAAAGGCTCAATCGCCGGTATACGGAAATGAAGCACTAACTTCCGCATCCGGGTGTTGGGGTAGTTTAACATTGGCCAAAATGAAATTCTGTTACCATATAAATGTTTTTATTTTAATTTGGACTATGAATGACAACAAACAAAGACTAACACATGAATTTGTTCAAGGCAAATGAATGCTTAATTCATTATTCCTAATTAATATACTTAAGATAATTGACAAGAAATTTACCTCCACCACCATAGGTGGTAATTGTACAAAGCCACTGAATGTAACAAATTCATCTGAAAAACCTTAATACCAATACCATATATTAATAACCACTTACCTTTCTTCAGGAGGAATACTCATAAGGCGCAGATTTTGAAAAGGTATGCGTTCTTGAATGGCAACGACTATGTCATCCAAAAGAGCTCTTCTGTCTGTCTTTACTCTTTCTTCTGCATTTCTGACTTCAAGTTTATCTTCTATGAAAGAAAATGCCTCTTCTCTGTAAACATATCCATTGCAAAAACCGTAGAGATTGATTTGTTGATCCAACAGTAGAAGTTTTGATGCTATTTTAACTATTCTTTAAGGAGTTGAACTTCTTTTCTTTATGAAATACCTTGCAATTTATCTGTGAACGAAATACAATGAAATGAGACTGGCACTTAGATCTAATTCTAACTGGATTTTTCTAAAATTGTAATAGGAATAGCTTGGCGACATTTTCTTTTAAATGTCTTTAAACGTAGAGAATCCACCCCTCCTCCTAATCTTTTTATCACCACTTCCCCCGTCCATCACATCCTCAACACCCTTCCCCCAGTCCTAAATTGTGAATTAATTCTAATTAAAGAGAGTGCAATATCAAGTTCAAGAGACAATCCAGATTTTAATTGTAAATTTTAACTATAGCGTAAACCTTAAAGCCTTAAAAGAAAAGGTATGTTACTTCTATGTTGTTCCATAGCATAAAACTCAGCACTCCTTAACCCTTCTCGGTGGATATGCACTCCCACTGACCACTCCAAGCACACCTACGCTAACGATGGGTCCCGTCACGTTTGCTTCACTCACAACCTTTTAGCAGGACAAAATGTAGTGACGGGTCCTGTATAACTGCACTGCAGTGCACTCAAGGACAGGTTTTGGGAATGCCTTTATTCTGACCAATTACGCTGATCAACCCATGCCATGCCAAACAGAGAAAGTCTATTCTTCTAAAGGGGTGACAGTGATAGTTTGTTTCCGAGTCTAACACACACTGGATATATTTCTTATAAGAGATACAAAAACACACATGAGCTCTATCTCAAATGCAGGCTGTGGACCCTCTGCAGAGTGGACAAAACCAACACAACTTCTGGACAGATGTCAATTACTTTAGTAACAAGCTCCACCCACAAGTAAGAAATAGTGATCAATACACAAATAAAAGATATCAGTCGCCAATTACATTGCACACCTATGGTCAGCCTGAATGGGGCGTGACCTTCAGTCAATAGAAAGAAACCATGTTCAGTGTTGACCAATCAGTGAGAGCAGTGTGCTGGCGGTTATATTGTCAAACGTCACATGCGTCAAAATATATCTCCACCTCTTTTTCACATAAGATTGAAGAGATTGGAGTGATGAAAGTTCAAGGGAAAGTTGAAGCTTTTATCTAAGTTCAGCGACTATCAATAAAGGGACTTTGATGTCTCAAACAGATCCATTTCACATGGTCATGATGACACGCAGTATCTGGACAAGAGGAAGGCGGCTATTTAAAGTATAGACATTAGCAACTACAAGTCTATCTTCCTACTGTATAGAAAGGACTATGGAGGAGGCTTATCTGTTGATGGGGAGTTGCCCGATGGGTCGTTGCACCATTGGCTCTATTAGTTTCGTTCAGCATTGTTTAGTGTTTAAGTTTATGTCTCCTTGTTGCTTATATGGAGGTGAGGGACTTGGTAGTCCAGAGGCAAGGTGTCGGCCTCTCAATCAAAAGGTAGTGGGTTCGAGCCCCACCGATGGTTGACAATTTTCTCAATTTGTTTCAAGTAAAATCTACCCCACCTCGTCCACAGAGGTCGATCGACACCTAGTCCCACCGGAGACGGACGATAGAAAGAAGGGCCTATGTGCAGATCACAACACTGTGCACATTTAAGATCCCTTAGCTGTTTAAAGGGCAGTCGGGCAAGATAAAAAAATCCTACCAAAAACCCTGAGATCACCACAGTTGTGGATGTGGATAAAATCAAATCAAACAAATGAAGGTTGGGCACACTGAATATTTCTCAGTCCTGACCCGTTGTTCTATTA
This sequence comes from Doris montereyensis, assembly GCA_037039925.1. Lineage (NCBI taxonomy): Eukaryota > Metazoa > Mollusca > Gastropoda > Nudibranchia > Dorididae > Doris > Doris montereyensis. The sequence goes on from JAXRKP010001243.1 coordinate 17,690, forward strand.
GAATTAGGCCATTCATATTTCTCCTCATTAGCTGTGGACCAACTGCAGTATTATTCCTTTTCATCATGTTCAATAAAAGTAGGCTGAAATGGATGTTATTGTTAGTAAACAATGCAATCTAAATACGATGACTATCAACGACAACAAAATGAATTGCCTGCAATGTCACCTTACTCAACGAAGATAAAAAACAATCACAGTAATCACAGGTCAAGCGCGGCAGCCTTGTCCGCAGGTGAAAAATTCTCGGTGCCACGTGCGGAAGCCTCGTACACAGCGGAGTGAAATTATCACGTGATATTGAGGTCAGCCTTACAAGAGTGAAGAGTTCATATCCTGTTTGTTTACATTCGTGAATGCAACTGGAGAACTCGTCAGATTGATTTTATAAATTATGCCAAATAGAATCAGTTGTCAGATTGGTATTTTTTTAGTATTAGTATTAGACTCATGCAGATCTAGAGTAGATTTATATTCTAGGTAACTTTGGCAATTTTTCAGAATGACTTCCGTAGAGGGTTTATTTGATGGGGTGAGAAAAAAAACTTGGGCTTTGTTTTTTGTGGGGGATAAAAAGAAAAGGAAAGAAATTAAAGGAGGAAGAAAAAGTAGGAATTTGAGAGGTTGTTTACAGTAACACGTTAGCGGGATGAAGGTATGGTAATTATCAATGTCAACGGACTGGACTGAAGAAAAAAAACAGTTCCTGCCCTCCAGCCACACAAGGCAAGGCCCCAGCACTTTGCTTTCCATATGGGAGTGTAGATCTACTTGTGGCACAGAAAGCACCCGGCTCAAGGCATCTCCTGCGAGACATTGCCAAAATTTACACAAGATCAGATGTTTGAAGATAAGCAAAAGAAACAAATGTGTTTAGATATCTAGACCTTAATCTAGATCTAGATCTAGGTGGTTCAGGATCAGGGGTGATGAAAGTGTACTCTGTGTGTCCGACTATCATCTATGGGATTTCCTGTCAAGCGACTTCAACATGTGAGAGTGGGCCTCTCAAATTCCTCAGAATCTGAAGTCCTCAGCGGTATACCCCAAGGCAGCATACTTGGACCTATTCTATTTACTATCTTTATAAACGACTTACCTCAGAAATCAAATCATCATGTAAGATCTTCGCAGATGATACAAAACTTTATACAAAAGCAACAGATCACCAAGTTATTCAAGAGGACCTCAGCAAATTACAAAAGCTGGACCGAAAAGTGGCAACTATTTTTTAATGTTAAAAAATGCAGTATAATGCACTTAGGAAAAAACAACCCCCAGACGGCATATACAATGATGATTGAGACCGAAGAGATGCGCATTTCATCAACAGATGAGGAGAAAGATCTCAGGGTAATCTTTGATCCGAAAATGACCTTCGACAGACACATAAATGCATCAATAAATAAAGGCAAATCGCATGATTGGAATTATTAAAAGATCCTTTATCCATCTCAACAGAGAAGTGTTCCTAATGTTATACAAAGCCCTTGTACGCCCCCATCTCGAGTACGGTAACATCATATGGTATCCTATTTACAAAAGACAATCCGTGGCCATAGAAAGAGTACAACGCAGGACAACCAAACTAATGAAAGAATGTCGTATATTACCATACGACCAGAGACACATATATATCTGAACCTTCATTCCCTGTATGGCAGAAGGATCAGGGAGACCTGATTGAGGCTTACAAGATCTACAATGGAATAATTGATCTAAATTGGGACACCTTCTTTACAAACCTAACATATTCTAGCACAAGGAACGCCGGAAACAAGATATACCACAAGCAAACTAACACTAATCTAAGAAGAAACTGTTTCAGTCAGCATTACCAAACTATGGAATGATCTTGATCCTGATATGATAAATTCCAAACACTAACTACTTCAAAAATTCACTGGATCTGTCACCAAGATTTAAGGAACTCTTCATATTTTTCGATTAAAGGATAATTACATAAAAACCAAATGACAAAAAATCCCAAAAATCAACGATGGGACGTATAAAGGCCATTGATGCCTAGAAAATAGTCCCTACACTACTACTACTATGGTAGATCCTTCCCTAAACACGAAGACTATAATGACATACACTTCACCTGACTTTATGAAGAAGAAAAAAAGCCTTTTAATAATTTAGTAAGTTTTGTGTTTTACCTAAAAGTGAAAAGACAACCAACCTGATCTAGATCTAGAACATTTAGATCTAGATGTGAATCTATAAATTTCTGTAGTGTTTATAACTGTGTTGTCAACTTCTAGGCGACTTCAGAGTCTCAGCTTTTCCTGAAATCAACACTCGTCACTAGATCTAGTCACGCTAGCCGCAAATCCAACCGTCTGGATCAGTGATTGTAGATGTAGGTCTACCTTCATGTCGGTGTCGAGTCAGAATAAGTTCCCAACCTTTCTATTGATACCAAGGTTCATGAAGAAAGAGTTTTCGGATGACTTTGTTTGGGGCTTTTGTTTTTTTAAAAATTATTATTATTAAGCTATCATCATTAGATCTATATATTCTATTCGTATTAGCTTGCTTCGTTTTGTTTCTTTTTTCCATTTAAGAGAGATGGTATCACTTTTACTTTCGTTAAAGGTTCTAGATCTAGATCTAGATCTAGTATCTTTGCTTTAGTATCATACTTCATGATTACCGGATGCGCCCATCTACCTAAGCCTTCTGACTGGAGGCAGCTTTACGTTATGCTTGACACTGACACTTCAGTCATGATCAACCGTCTTGGGTTCATTGCGGAATTTCCCGATTTCTATTTTTATCTACCCGGGATCTCCAATCGTCCTGGCTCGAATCTTGGAAAGATAACTCTCTTTCTCTCTAGGATCGAAACCGAAAGAAAAGGTTAACATTCTTTGTTGACAAAAACAAATACCCCTATATATTATATCGGTAAATAAAACAGATAAGAATAAAAGATTCAAATTTAAATCTTTGTTTTCATCTCTACTCTAGATCTAACCTAGTATTTTAAATCGCTAATATTTAGAAACGCATTTAGTTCTAGAAATTTAGAATTAATTGAGATCTAGATTTCTATAGTATAGGCTAGGCTAACGGGGAGGACTTTCAATATCGGGGTACAGTGGTGATGGCCTAAATGCCCGCCACCATAATGCCTGTTTCGCCTAAATGCCCGCAATCTCAGTGAAACCAAATTTTTTCTACATAAATTGCCCCTCTAGATGCCGTTTCAAAATCAAGTGTTTCACCTAGATCTAAATGCCCAGTCTCAACGGCAACTGCAAGTATCATTTTCTTCAAATTATCATAAAATATATCTGTAATTGAGAATTTTAATTTTTTTGTTATCATACATGTAATCCCCTCGCTAATATTGCTTATGCCCGTCAACAATGTGCCATGCACTGTAACCACCCTTCATTACCTTTCCATTATTATAATGTAATAAAAGATGACCAGTCTTCTCTTCATAACTCCACCCACTGTAAAGCACAGCCTTTGTTCCAGTGGATAACTCGTTGTCAACTTGGGCAATTAGAATCTAAGTCTTTCAGACTCTGGTCACGGCTCTTTTTTGATGTCGTAAGCATCACAATCGAGGACAAGATGGGAACAGTTTTTTGCTCCCCTGTCTTGCATTGGCTATGTTCATTGTCCCTTCGGGTGTTCGTGGCGGCGATGGTCAACCCGCCTGTGCGCTCACTGCTAAATGATTTCCAGATGTCGCTATATATCGCATTAAATTTTCGTAAATGTTCAATTTCTGCACCATACTGGATGAACTCCCTTGGTGATCACCCACCCTCCCACCCGCCCATTGTTGCCCTGACCTACTTTTGCCTAAATGCTTGTTTCCTTTGCTTTCAAGAACTGGGCAGTAAGGTGGTAACCACTGTACTTTTTTTTTTTGCTGATAACTTTAATTCAAATATAAAGTAAAGATAATATTTATCAAACCATCTCTACATATTATTTCTAGCACATTTTATTGGACAGAAATAATTTTTAGACACAATGATCCATAGAGATATACCGAGTCAAACCTATAACCTCCAGACCACGGCTATCTTCTTTCTTTCTCATTGGTTTCACTGCCGGTTAGATAAAATTTAGGATTTTCTCACTGCTCCAACTCTACGGGACTACCTAGCAACAAAGCTATTGTTATCGTTTCCCCGGTAACCTACACTTGCCTTGGATGGGTGGGTTGGGGTTGGGGCGGGAGTAGTGGGATTGCGGGGGTCGTTCAGGGGATCTTCTGTTTCAGGTTAAGGTAGAAGGTTAAGGGATGTTTGATATATGGTTAACAATAAAACATGTATGTATTGTATGTGTATGGGTTTTAGTTGCCCGAAATGATCTTTCTCCAGGCTGCCCTGTCCTGACAGTTTCTGTTTCCTTCCATGAAAGTTAAATTTCTTTGCGTTAATGCCTCTTTTATATCTTCTTCCCACTTTCTCCGAGGACTGCATTTTGGTCTATTACCTTGAGTTTTATCACTATATACTGATTTAGCTATTCTACTGTCATTCATTCTGTTAACATGCCCAAACCATCTCAGTTGATTCATTTCTATCTTAGTTTTTATGCTGTCTGCTTTGGTTTGATCTCTTATTGTTGTGTTTCTGATTTTGTCTCTTTTAGTTTTCCCTACTACTCTTCTTAGATATTTCATTTCGGCTGCCTGCACTCTACTGTATTCCCTACTGTCTAAGGTCCAAGTTTCACTGTCATAGAGAAGAGTAGGGAATAAACTGTGTTGTATACTACCATTTTGGTTTTTGTTTACCTACAAATGCTTCTAGGTGGTTATATATTGCACTTGCCTTTTGGATTCTCTGGCTGATTTCTTCTCTTAGTTTTCCCTCTGAGTTAATCATTACTCGTAAGTTTTCTTTGCATTTACTCTCATTCCTCTTTTATTTAATTCATTATTCATTATGTTGACATTTGACTGGAGGTCCCTTTCTGATTTTCCAAACAGAACTAAATCATCAGCAAATGAAAGCATTGATACATTTACTGGTTTGAGCTTCCACATACCTACATTCATTTTCTTCATGTTTGAGGACGCTTTTGTGACTGAATCCGTAAAGAAGATAAACAAGAGAGGACTTAGGATACAACCCTGTCTTACTCCTATATCTACATCAAATTCCTCAGATACATTTCCAGCTGTTCTCACTGCACATGTTGGTTTATTGTAAAAAAATTTAATGGCTTCTATTAAATTTTGCTCTACGTTGTGTTCTTTTAAGGAATGCCATAGTTCGTCCTTCATCACAGTGTCAAATGCCTTTTCTAAGTCAATAAAACACAAGTGCAAGTCAATGTTTCTCTCAAGGATTTTTTCTATAATTTGTCTAATTGTAAATATGTGATCTTGTACATTTCTTCCTGGTCTAAATCCACTCTGATGCTCTTCAATCTAATCCTCTACTCTTTTCCTTAGTCTCATTTCCAGAATCTTGGCATACACTTTTCCTGGTACGCTAAGTAGTGATATCCTCTATAGTTTGAGCATTCCATGGTTGATCCTTTCTTGTGTGTTGGTACTACAGTTCCCTTTTTCCAGTCGTCTGGCACCTGCTTGGACTTCCATGCTTGTTGACATATTGCATGTAGTAGTTTGTCTGCCTCTCTCCCTTGGTTTTTAATCATTTGTGGATAAACTTGATCTGCTCCTGGGGCTTTTCCTAATTATACTTTTCTTATAGCTGTTTGAAGTTCTTCCATTGAGATATCTACTTCCTCAGCTGTCTCATCTCCATTACTTGTTACTCTTAATAATTGAACTCTACTCCTTGTTTCATATGTCCTGGAGGGATTATGTAATTGTTGAAAATACTTTCTCCACGTTTCCATGATTTCGCTATCTCCTTTCATTATTTCTCCTTTGGCGTTCTTAATTTGTCGTATTGGGCATTTTTGGTCTTTCTCATGCTCTTCATTGCTCCCCAGAACAGCTTTTGATTTCCTAAAAGTCTTTGTCCAAACTCTTCCCACTGTTCCTGTTTTGCTTTCTTAACTTCCTCTTTGGCGATAGTTCTTTTACTCACGTAATCTATCCTATCCTCTGGTCTCTTTGTTTGCAAGTATTTCTTCCAGGCATCTTTCTTTTCTTTGATCTTAGTCTTGACATTCTCATTCCACCATGCTGTCCTTTTCTCCTCTCCTTTAATTTGTTTCCTACCACAGACCTCTTCAGTACAAATGAGGAGTGTTTCTTTATATATTTGCCACTTTTCTGCTATTGTGCTTTCCTTCAGATCCATCTGCATTTCACTGATAGATCTTTTTATCCTGGATTGGTACATCTGTTTTACTATTGGTTTATTTAGTTCTTCTATTTTGAGTTTATTAGCTTTCTTGTCTTTCCTTTTCTGTTTGTTTTCTTCAGTTAATAATCTCATTTTGGCTATCACTAGGTGATGATCATTAAATATGTCAGCTCCTTTGCTTACTCTTGCATCCATTGTACTGTAAAAAAGGGAGCTGTTAACTATTATGTAATCTATGATTGACTTTTCACATCTGTCTTCATTTACTCTTGTATACTTGTGGATATCTTTATGAGGAAAAATGTGTTAGCTATTTTCATGTTATTCTGTAGGCAAAAATCTATTAGGAGAAATTGTTGTTTCTCCTTCTTTACCTATTACTCCTCTTGAAGTTTCTACATTGTTGCCTACTCTAGCGTTTAAATCTCCTAAAACCATTAATTCCTGCTTGGGTTTGAGATTCTCTGCAGCTATTTGTAAATCATTTCCGAAGATTTCTTTTTCTTGTTTGGGGCATCTTCATTTGGTCCATAAGCTATTAATAATTTAATTTCTCTTCCTTTTGGTTTAATGTTTACCTCTAATAGCCGTGGGCTTACAAATTTCCAACTTTCTAGTAGCATTTCTTGCCTTTTATGCATTAGGAGGCCTACTCCTGCTCTAGCTCTATCTTTGAATCTACTCCTGAGAAGATTAAAGTATGATTTGGTCCTACATTTTCTATTCCTTGTCCTTTTTTATTTGTTTCTGTAATAGCCAAAATGTCTACTTTGAATTTTTCCATTTCTTCAGCTAATTCTAACTCCTTTCCATTAATTGCCCTAACGTTCCATGTTCCAAAAATCACAGTCCGTGTTCTTTTCCAGAGTCGTCTTTGAAAGTTCAAGCCGGGTATATCATTGTATATTTATTACTTTGAATCAGGTTGTTTTGGATAAGTAGATGGTGAAGCTGCCACCTTGAGGCCCCTACCAGGCCTTGTTATTTTCTGTCAGGGTTAACTCCCTTAGCCTTTAGTCATTCAAGACCAGCCTGCAAGGCATCA
>JAXRKP010001243.1:30000-50000 GCA_037039925.1 Doris montereyensis
CTTGAAGGACAGAAGCGCACGGCGCAGTGAATGCCAAACGCATGACATCAGAAGTAATGAGAGCCCTGGGTTCAGGCGTCGCTACGTGCAGGTGACGGATGAAGATCCGGATTCAAGGCTGCTCCTTCTAGACAGTTTTTGTGATGCTTATTATAAACGTGAACATGTTTTAGACTCGTCAGAAGAGTTTCATAATACGTGCTCCAACAACAGGAGCGTTTCACCAAATCCTAGCTGTAAAGTGAAAATCAGGACTCCATCGACAAAGTTGCCTTGAATGCTGAGAGAAAATCAAAACACTCGGACAAGTGGTCTTTCAAAGGTGATATCTGGCGACAATTCAGAAACGGAATATTTTATGTACTGGATTGATAAACGTTGATAAGACAGTCTTGTGTTTTGACCTATTGACGGACGTGGTATTTTTTAAAATGTAACTTTATGCATACATGATGGCATTGGTGGTCGAGCGGTTAGGCTGCCGGACTGGGGATCATGAGGTCCCGAGTTCGATTCCTAGAAATGCCAGTCTGACATTGTGTTCCTTGGGAAAAACACTTAACAGGCATTTTCCCCACTCTGCCCAGGTGCAATGGGTACAAGCACTAGCTTGGGAGTAAAAACCTGGCCAGGAGATGATATTTGTCACCTGTTCCACTTCATGCTATAGAAACTGGGATAAGCTCCGGCTCTATGGGCCTCAAGGGCCTTGAAGGAACTTTTTTACTTACGCATACATCATCTTCATTTCAATAAAAGAGAGTTTATATCAGTTTTACATCTAAGTAAATGCAGTAAGTATGAATGTATCACTGAATGCATCACTGTATGAGTGTAAATGTAGTAAGTATGAATGTATCACTGGTATGAGTGTAAATGTAGTAAGTATGAATGTATCATTGGTATGAGTGTAAATGTAGTAAGTATGGTATGAGTGTAAATGTAGTAAGTATGAATGTCATTGATATGATCACTGGTATGAGTGTAAATGTAGTAAGTATGAATGTATCACTGGTATGAGTGTAAATGTAGTAAGTATGAATGTATGACTGGTATGAGTGTAAATGTAGTAAGTATGAATGTATCACTGGTATGAGTGTAAATGTAGTAAGTATGAATGTATGACTGGTATGAGTGCAAATGTAGTAAGTATGAATGTATTACTGGTATGAGTGTAAATGTAGTAAGTGCAAATGAATGTATCACTGGTATGAGTGCAAAAGTGTATGCTGTATTACTGGTATGAGTGTAAATGTTATGAATGTATCACTGGTATGAGTGCAAATGTAGCTGCATATTATGTGTTTATGTTTACATGTCTGCTATGCGTGGGCGGTTGACAGGTGTTCCTGGTAGGTCCTACTTCTTTCCTTTCACTCTTTCACCTATTTATCTTGGGTCGTCTTGCCGTTTCCTCTAATTCACCTTGAGATCAGCTCCTGTGGTGGACAGGGTAAATTTCAATGATGCAAACATGTATAATAATATTATGCTTATGTATGAATATGGTCATAGATGTAGGCCTGCATGCATTATATTTATATGGTAATTGTGCATAAATGTGCATATTATATTACACGTATGTACATAAGTCTATCCTCTGACAACCTTGAACAACACAAAGCGATTTCAAATATAACGAACATCTATCCTCTGACAACCTTGAACAACACAAAGCGATTTCAAATATAACCAACATCTATCCTCTGACAACCTTGAACAACACAAAGCGATTTCAAATATAACCAACATCTATCCTCTGACAACCTTGAACAACACAAAGCGATTTCAAATATAACGAACATCTATCCTCTGACAACCTTGAACAACACAAAGCGATTTCAAATATAACCAACATCTATCCTCTGACAACCTTGAACAAACACAAAGCGACTTCAAATATAACCAACATCTATCCTCTGACAACCTTGAACAACACAAAGCGATTTCAAATATAACCAACATCTATCCTCTGACAACCTTGAACAACACAAAGCGATTTCAAATATAAACAACATGGAATGAAAGCAGATATAGCTGAAGACGGAGATGATTTTCAACAAGAATATTCATTTGAAACATGACTCTTTGTGAATAGGAAATTGATATTCCTAAAATTACCTATGCTTAACATGCTCTCCCTTGTTTTGCAAATACCTGTGTAGATGTCCTTCAAAATTATTGATGGCATTTTTGCAACTGGGGAGGGATGTTTGCGATGACTGTCTCTATCTCTTGTCTAAGTTGGTTTATAGTATTGATCTGTTCTTGTAAACTCTGGATTTCAAGTACCCCTAGAGGAAAAAGCCCAAGGGGATTGAAATCTGGGATGTGCGCCATACATGCAATTTCTGTGCGGCTAGAATATGCGGTCATTGAAGACGTATTTAGGGAACTGACGTGTCCTGTTTGCAGTCTGCAATGTTTTCTCTAACTTGCATAAACCATTGACTGGCATAACACCAACAAAAGGACTGAAAATAGGCACAACGATGTCTGACGCCATTTAATGACGCTTCACAATGGTGTCAACAAATGAAATGTGTTTGCAATAAATGCACTCTGTGGAAAGCCAAGTATCTGAATTCTTCTTAGTACAGAAATTTAAATATGTGTAATCTGTGTGTGAATGTGACAAGATGGTTACTTGAATCTTTTCACAACTTTTCTAGTTTTAGTATCGTGTGCCAATGTTTCATGTAAGAATAATGTCTAGTCATCTCACAATCATCAATCATGACGCAATCGGGTTACCTGTTTTTTTGCGACATGTAGTATTATGGAAGAAAGGTCTATCATGTACAGTACTCATCAGATTGTGTTCTTAGCATTGAAATTGTAATGCGCCCAGAGCCCTCCATTTGGAAGGGCGTATGGTGCAATATAAATGTTTACTTCATTATTATTATTATGTATTATTATTAGAGAGATAAAGAAAGGAAAAGCCAAAGCGACACAAGAGTGGCCCATCCACAATGAAATCGTCAACAAAATCAACGAAACAAATTAAAACAATCAAAACATCACACTATGTAAAAGATTCTCCAGTCACACTTTATGTACCATAAATAACATGTGTAGGCCTCTTTTCATACACATTATTATACTTATGTAATGCGATTACGTAACATGTAATAATATGTCACAGTCATTATATTGTATAGATAATATAAGTAGATAATAATAGATGAATAAAAGTATATAAGTAGATATATAATATAAGTAGGTAAATCGTGTAAATGGACATAAGAATTAACGTTTTCATGCACACAATATGTATGATATTACATATTATTAAAAACGAATGTAATAGACAAATATTGCATTTAAAAGTAATTACTTATCGTATCACATACTCCAATGTATAAATAATAATTATGGTAAAAACATGTTTAAGTCTTCAAATCATCTCTAGAGCTGTCATTCACTTAAACTTTATAATTTGTATTATTTAAAAGTTTTATGCCATCACATAATCTTAAATCATTCATTCTCAATTCATTAATTTTCATAGCTCTTTATTAGTGTGGAGTTGTCACTTATTGTCATATTTCGCCTAATTTTCATAGCTTAAAGTGTGTAAAAGGACATTATACATTTCAATGGTTAAAAATGGTTAAAAGTTTGTATGGCATCTGGAAGAGTAGATCTAAAATATCTGCTGTGTATGTATATATAAAGACACAGCTCAGTTTATTGTCCTACTCTATTCTATAGCAGTGAATGTTGGACCTAAGACAGCACACAACTCAGTTTATTGTCCTACTCTATTCTATAGCAGTGAATGTTGGACCTAAGACAGTACACAACTCAGTTTATTGTCCTACTCTATTCTATAGCAGTGAATGTTGGACCTAAGACAGCACACAACTCAGTTTATTGTCCTACTCTATTCTATGACAGTGAATGTTGGACATTAGACAGTACACAACTCAGTTTATTGTCCTACTCTATTCTATAGCAATGAATGTTGGACATTAGACAGTACACAACTCAGTTGAGTACAAGTCAGCTGAACTCTATTCTATAGCAGTGAATGTTGGACCAAAAAGACAGTAGGGAAATAAATCAACTGAGATGGTTACAAGCAACTGAAATGAAATATCTAAGAGAGAGCAAGTAAGGAAAACAGGGAATAAATAAATCAACTGAGATGGTTAATATGTAAACTGAATGAATGATACAACAGGAATAAATAAATCAAGAGATGGTTAAAAACTGAATGAATATCAGCATAAAAGGCAAACTGAATGAATACAACAAGAGTAAATAAATCAACTGAGAGATGATTGATACAACAAGAAATAAATCAACTGAGATGGTTAAGGCATGTAAACTGAATGGATACAACAAGAAAAAATAAATCAACTGAGATGGTTAAGGCATGTAAACTGAATGAATGATACAACAAGAATAAATAAATCAACTGAGATGGTTAAGGCATGTAAACTGAATGAAATACAACAAGAATAAATAAATCAACTGAGATGGTTAAGGCATGTAAACTGAATGAATGATACAACAAGAATAAATAAATCAACTGAGATGGTTAAGGCTGAATGAATACAAAGCTGAATGAATGATACAACAAGAATAAATAAATCAACTGAGATGGTTAAGGCATGTAAACTGAATGAATGATACAACAAGAACAAATAAATCAATACAACAAGAATAAATAAATCAACTGAGATGGTTAAGGCATGTAAACTGAATGAATGATACAACAAGAATAAATCAACTGAATCAACTGAGATGAATAAATAAATCTACTAAATTCAGGCAAACTAAGGCATGTAAACTGAATGAATGATACAACAAGAATAAATAAATCAACTGAGATGGTTAAGGCATGTAAACTGAATGAATGATACAACAAGAATAAATAAATCAACTGAGATGGTTAAGGAATACAACATGAATAAATAAACTGAATGAATGATACAACAAGAATAAATAAATCAACTGAGATGGTTGAGGCATGTAAACTGAATGAATGATAGGCAAACTGAATGAATGATACAACAAGAACAAATAAATCAACTGAGATGGTTAAGGCATGTAAACAAGAACAAATAAATGATACAACAAGAACAAATAAATCAATAAGGCAACTGAGATGAATGTAAACTGAATGAATGATGCAACAAGAATAAATAAATCAACTGAGATGGTTAAAGGTATGTAAAAACTGAATGAATGATACAACAAGAATAAATAAATCAACTGAGATGGTTAAGGCATGTAAACTGAATGAATGATACAACAAGAATAAATAAATCAGTACCGGTATACAGACAATGCTAAAACCCAAGGTTAAAGTAAAAGACCACAAGGTCAACCTCTGAGAAAGTGGGAAGAAACATAAAAGAGGTTCTTTTGTTTCTTTGAAATTTGCCTCATTCCACCATTGCAGTGATCTCAGGGTGACTTAAAACAGGGGTGGGAATTAAGAGTTTTTTGGGGGGGGGATGTAAAAAAATAATTTTTAAAATTATTTTTATTTTACCCACAGCCACAACTAAGATGATTTTTTTTTTTTGGGGGGGGGGGGTTTAGTAGGACTTTTGATTTTGCCCGGACTGCCCTGTAAACAGCCAAGGGATATTCAACATGCACACTGTTGTCATCTGCACACGGGACCTTCTTTTTATGTGTCTGTCGCCAATAGGACTAGGTATTGATCCACCTACCTGGGGGGGGGAAAGGGGAGTAGATTTTACTCGAAAAAACGAGAAATTTTTCAACTGTTGACGGAGTTCAAACCCACTACCATTTGGTCGAGAGGCCGACACTTTGCCTCTAATCCATTGAGACCCCGAATTAGAGGAAACTGTCAGATGAAAGACATGTGAAAGAGTCCAGGGAAAGAAGGAGAACCTACCAGTTGCACCCGTCAACCATTTACGCCAAATCACACACACAACTTAACGTATGGAGAGATCCATACACATGATGCGTGTTAATGTTACAGCATAGTTATATGGAGGTTTACAAATAAAGTTTGTTTTCATTGAAACTTACCCCCTCCACCATATTCAATTTAATTCAAATACAGTAGTCGCTGGATAAACGCATGTCCTTTGGGCACAGCAAAAAACGCGCTTTCAATTTATGCACACCGTGTGTTTATTAGAACACTTTTATTGATGCTGCATAAGTCGACGTTGCATAAGTCGATTTTTATCTAAGTCGATGTTTTTGACGGTCCCATCCCTGCACATTTTATTTAGTCAACAAAAAAACAGTCAAAGTCGACATCGATTTAAGTAACAAGTCAATCTTTTTTCACGGTCCGCAGACAATAAAATTAAAGAAAATATCATTACATAAGTTGACGTTTCAATTTCAATGGCATCCCAGGCCGTTGACCCCACAGCTAGAGAATAGAATCAATACAAACGTAGATCTACCTGTATTTAATGCTTACTATATGCTCCTCTCCACTTTCGCTCACTCTACATCACAAGATTCAAATTTAGAATCCTACCCAAAAACCCCGAGATCACCTTAATTGTGGGTGTGGGTAAAATGAAATCAGATTAAATCAAGCAAGAGTCAGACTTATGTCAATCACCGGTATAGGCATGTTGTGTGTTTGTATAATAATGGTAACAAATCTGTATTACTATTACAACAATCATCATGTGTTGTGACAACACTCTTTTTAGTTCTAGTTTTGTCCTTTCTTCATTTATCTCTACACATGGTTCTGAGTTAGTCATTCTTTGTGCGTCAAAAGCTCTGTTGTTGCTAGGCCACCAAGAGTAAGAGCAAGAGTGACCATAATAATTTTGCATGTAGCTTGTGAATGACTCCAAGATTGTTTTGATTCGAGGAATTTTCTACCAAAAGTGAAGTTTGATTAAAATGAAATTGTAATTGTTTCCTTGTCTTTGACTAGAATTTCCATTCACCTATGCCACTATTTTGTACAGGTTTATTTATAATCAAATCATTGGGGTACTATTGTTCACACCTACTCGTGGATTAACCAATACATATTACTATTATGTGGTATCTCAAGTTGGTGCAAGGTTTCCTAAAAGCTGAGGAGTTAACACTGACAGAAAATAACAACCTGCTGCCTTGCATGCAGGCCAGTCGTCGTTGACCACATGCTAAGAGAGTTAATCCTGACAGCAAATAGCAAACAAGGCTAGGTAGGAGGTGCCAAGGTGGTGGCAGCCCCATCATCTACCGGGTGTACATGAAATGGAGTACGTGAATTATAATCTTTCGAAATGCACTGCAATTTTAAAAAATAAGTTAACATATTGTGTTGATGCTGTGATGTATTAGTTTGAGGCAAAATAAAATAAATGACTGCTAGAGATGAAAAGATAAAATCATGGTCTGTACTTCATTGCTTTGATGCCATGTACTGTCTCCAGTGGTGAAGAGATTTGCGAATGATTTCCTCTGGCATGCTGGGACACATCTGCCTGATACATGCGGCAATGCCATCATCTCCTCCGGATATATCTTTCGACTCAAGTTCACCTGCAAATCAATAAATAATAATAATAATAATAATAATAATAATAATAATGATAATAATAATAATAATAATAATGATAATAATAATAATAATAATAATAATAATAATAATAATAATAACAATAATAATAATAATAATAATAATAATAATAATAATAATAATAATAATGCGTTTATTGAGCGCCTCTCATCCACCGAAATGCTCGATGGTGCTTACAGTAAAATAGCATTGACACAATTACAGATTATATAAAATGTACAATAACAAGCAAAACCGCAACAACAAAAAACAAGAAATTATGCTAGTTACGTTTTTAAAAACACTAACAGTTTAATAAAACAGCTTTAAACTAAGAGGAACAAAAAAGCTCTCATAAAAAATTCAGTCTTAAGATTCTTTTTGAAATTTGAAAAGAAGGACTGGTTCTAGTTTTGAAAGATATATTATTCCATAAAAAGGGGCAACATGACTGAAGGATTTTTCAATAAAAGATGATCTTTCAGTTGGCATGGTGATTAAGGGAAATTTGATGATCTTAATATTCTTTTGGGTTGGTAAAAACTGACCAGCTCTTGTAAATAGGATGGGGTAGGACCGTTTAAACATTTATCTTTCTTTCTTTCTTTATCAGTTCCCATTCTACCTTTCGGTGTATGGGTTCAGATACTGAGATGATCTTTCTCTAGGATGCTCTGTCCTGGCATTTTCTGTTTCCTTCCAAAAAAGTTAAATTTCTATGTTTCAAAGCCTCTTTTAAATTTTTATATCTTCTTCCCACTTTCTCCGAGGTCTGCCTTTTGGTCTCTTAGCTTGGGCTTTAGCACTGTATACTGATTTAGCTACTCTTTTGTCATTCATTCTGTTTACATGCCCAAACCATCTCAACTGATTTGTTTCTATCTTAGTTTTTATGCCATCTGCTTTGGTTTGATCTCTTATTGCTGTTTCTAATTTTGTCTCTTTTAGTTTTCCCTACTACCCTTCTTAAATATTTCATTTCAGCTGCGTGTACTCTACTGTATTCTCTACTGTCTCAAGTCCAAGTTTCGATGCCATAGAGGAGAGTAGGACAATAAACTATTGTATACTGCCATTTTGGTTTTCGTTGACAATTCTTGCTTACCTACAAATGCCTTTCTAGATAGTTATATATTGGCATTGCCTTTTGGATTCTCTGGCTGATTTCTTCTCTTAGTTTTCCCTCTGAGTTAATCATTACTCCTAGGTAATTGTAGCTTTGAACTTGTTCTAAATACTCCCTGCCCAATTTAAGATTTTGTGTTTTAGCTTCCCTAGTTACTAGCATTGTTTTGGTTTTCTTTGCATTTACTCTCATTCCTCTTTTATTTAGTTCATTGTTCATAATGTTGATATTCGACTGAACGTCACTTTCTGATTTTCCAAACAGGACTAAATCATCAGCAAATGAAAGCATTGATACATTTACTGGTTTTGAGCTTCCACATGCCTACATTCTTTTTCTTCATTTTTGAGGATGCCTTTGCGACTGAATCCATAAATGTGATAAACAAAAGAGGACTCAGGATACAACCCTGTCTTACTCCTATAGCTACACAAAATTCCGCAGATATGTTTCCAGCTACTCTCACTGCACATGTTGGTTTATTGTAAAAACTTTTATTGGCTTCTATTAAATTGTTCTCTGCATTGTGTTCTTTTAAGGAATGCCATAGTTCGTCCTTCCTCAGTGTCAAATACCTTTTCTAAGTCAATAAAACACAGGTGCAAGTCAATGTTTCTCTCAAGGAATTTTTTCTATTATTTGTCTAATTGTAAATATGTGGTCTTGTACACTTCTTCCTGGTCTAAATCCAATCTGATGCTCTTCAATCTGATCATCTACTCTTTTCCTTAGTCTCATTTTCAGTATCTTGGCATACACTTTTCCTGGAACGCTAGGTAGTGATATCCCTCTATAGTTTGAGCATTCCATAGTTAATCCTTTCTTATGTATTGGTACTACCGTTCCCTTTTTCCAGTTGTATAGCACCTGTTTGGACTACCATGTTTGTTGGCATATTGCATGTAGTAGTTTGTCTGCCTCTCTCCCTTGGTTTTTAATCATTTGTGGATAAATTTGATCTGCTCCTAGGGATTTTCCTAATTTCAATTTTATTATAGCTTTTTGGATTTCTTCCATTGATATATCTACATCTTCAGCTGTCCCATCTGGATTACTTGATACTCTTACTAATTGATCTTTACTCCTTGTTTCATACATTCTGGGGGGGGGGGGGGATTGTGTAATTGGTGAAAATGCTTTCTCCATGTTTCCATGATTTCGCTGTCTTCTTTCATTATTTCTCCTTTGACATTCTTAATTTGTCGTATTGGGCATGCTTTAGTCTTTCGTAAGCTCTTCATAGCCCCCCCTTGCAGAACAGCTTTTGATTTCCTTGAAAGCTTTCTTGGAGTCTCTGTCCAAACTCTTCCCATTGTTCCTGTTTTGCTTTCCTCACTTCCTCTTTGGCGATAGTTCTTTTATTCACGTAATCTATCCTATCCTCTGGTCTCTTTCTTTGCAAGTATTTCTTCCAGGCATCCTTCTTTTCTTTGATCTTAGTCTTGACATTCTTATTCCACCATGCTGTTCTTTTCCTATCTCCTTTAATTTGTTTCCTACCACAGACCTCTTCGGTACAACTGACGAGTGTTTCTTTATACATTTGCCACTTTTCTTCTATTGTGCTATCATTCAGATCTATCTGTCTTTCACTGATAAATCTTTTTATCCTAGATTGATATACCTGCTTTAGTACTGGTTTATTTAGTTCCTCTATTTTGAGTGTAGTAGCTTTCTTCTCTTTCCTTTTCTGTTTGTTTTCCTCAGTCAGTAATCTCATTTTGGTAATCACTAGGTGATGATCACTAAATATTTCTGCTCCTCTATTTACTCTTGCAATGTACTGTAAAAAGGGAGCTGCGAACTATTATGTAGTCTATGATTGACTTTTTACACCTGTCTTCTTTTACTCTTGTATATGTGTGGATATCTTTATCAGGAAAAAAGGTGTTTGCTATTTTCATGTTATTCTTTGGGCAAAAATCTATGAGTCTCTCTCCATTTGGAGAAGTTGTTGTCTCTCCTTCTTTACCTATTACTCCTCCTGATGTTTCTACATAGTTGCCTACTCTAGCGTTTAAATCTCCTAAAAGCATTAGTTCCTATTTGGATTTAAGATTCTCTGCAGCTATTTGTAAATCATTTTCGAAGATATCTTTTTCTTCTTTAGTTGCGTCTTCGTTTGGTCCATAAGCTATTAATAATTTAATTTCCCGTCCTTTTGGTTTCATATTTACCTCTAATAGCCGTGGGCTTACAAATTTCCAACTTTCTAGTAGCTTTTCATGCCTTTTATGCACTGGGAGGTCTACTCCTGCTCTAGCTCCATCTTTGACATCTACTCCTGAGAAGATTAAAATATGATTCGGTCCTACATTTTCTATTCCTTGTCCTTTTTTCTTTGTTTCTGTAATGGCCAAAATATCTACTTTGAATTTTTCCATTTCTTCAGCTAATTCTAACTCTTTTCCATTTATTGCCCTAACGTTCCATGTTCCAAAACTCACAGTCCGTATTCGTTTCCAAGTTCGTCTTCTAAAGATCAAGTCGGTTATATTTCTTTTACTTCTCTGAATCAGGTTGTTTCGGATAAGCAGGAGATTAGCCCACTGTACCCTAGGTAGATGGTGGGGCTGTCACCTTGAGCCCCCCCCTACCAGGCCTTGTTATTTTCTGTCAGGGTCAAATCCCTTAGCCTTTGGTCATTCAAGACCGACCTGCAAGGCAGCAGGTTGTTTCTGTCAGGGTTAACTCCCTTAGCCTTTGGTCAACCAAGACCCGCCTGCAAGGCAGCAGGAGACTCGTGGAGGGCGGGATCATCTACTCCCCATACAGGTGTTTACCTGTCCACTGCCCAGTTAAACATTTGTAACAGCAACAAAGGATCTTAAAATCTATCAAGTAACTTACTGGGAGCCAGTGTCGTTCTTTTAATATTGGCGTAATTGGCTCACTTTGTTTAGTTAAGCTAATTAGCCTACCGCCTTATTCTGAAGATGTTTCAATCTCAGAATCAAATATTTTGGTGCAGATGTTAAGGGAGCATTGCAATAATCCATACGACTAAGAATAAGTGATATAACAAGCATTTTTTTGTTGTTTGGATTAAAATAAATAGTATCTTGCTAATATTCTTCAAATGAAAATTGCAGCTCTGAAATGTTAGTATCATGTTCTATCATCAGAATTTCATGATCTAAATAACATCCAAGGTTTCGAACATATTTACATGTAACATCAATACTTGATTCTGATATTTTAACTTTTTTACAAATACATTTTTACTCGAAGCTTTCTTGCTCAATTGCATAATTTCAATCTTGCCCTCATTCAATTTTAGCTTATTAGATATCACCATGACTTAATTGCCATAACACATTCTTCAGCTTTTCTGGTGACAAACATTTCAGCATCGGTACGAAATGCGAAATAGAGCTGGATGTCATCAGCATACACATGATAATCAACATTGAAGCTTTTTATAATACTAATAATAGCACTAAGAGGCTCTGTGTAGAGGATGTACAAAAGCGGCCCAAGAACTAAACCTTGAGGTACACCATACTTTAGGGGGACAGAATTAGATTCAAATTTATGGTCAATCATTACAGATTGTGTTCTGTCAGACAAGTAAGATCTAAACCAGTCAAGGACTTGTCCACTAAAATTTGAAAACTTCATTCAATCTTTTTAATAGTATTTTCTGGTCGATTGTGTCAAAGGCAGCACTTAAGTCAAGTAAGATCAAGAGAACAGGATTTTCCACTATCAAGATATTTGACAATGTCATTGTGTACCCGCATCAATGCACTTTCTGTACAACGGTTGGGTCGGTAAGCAGATTGAAATTGGAAAAAAAAAAAGGAATTTTCAATGAGTATTGAGATATTGGTTCACTCTTTGTGACACAATCTTTTCGATTATTTTAGAGACTAAACTTAGGTTAGACACAGGTCTAAAAATTTTAAGTTGTTTACTATCTAAAGGTGTTTTCTTAAGGATTGGTTTCACAATAGCATGTTTCAGACTACATGGCATATCAGGTAAAGACAAGGAACAATTTACAATGTAAATAATAATCGGTACAAAGGTTTTAGGACATTTCTGAATTAGCCAAGTTGGGAGAGGGATCCAGGAACATGTTTTATTTGGAACTTGCTACATATTTCAACTTCCATTTGGAACTTGCTAATGCTGACGTCAATTGGTAACACGCATGGTATGGTGTCCAGATACGTCCTGACGTCACAGATTGAGTCAACTTCTGCATTTGTGCCAGTTTACTGGACTTTAAAGGAATGTTGTTCTGCTGATGATTCCCGAGGTTTCCAAAAGGTTTGATATCTTGACTCATGATGTTGGCTAACACTTCATGAATTTATGAGTATCGTTGTCCAGATACTGTTCCTGACTTCACAGATTCTTGCACGTGAAGTCATTCAGGGTTTTGAAAAAAAAGTCTGCAAATCATTGTGTTTCCAGTTCACTCAGACAATTTCGCAGGTTTGGGATGTTGTCAAAATCTGCTGATGATTTTGTTGTAGACTTCAATCATAGTCATTCATGTTGTTTTACAGTTTTGACCAGGTTTTCGGTTTATCTTTGACTGCATGATGTTAGCTAATCCTTCAAAATTCTCTACGAGTATCGTTGATCAGACGTGTTCCGTCTGTTTTTGACTTCGATGTAAATTTGCTTGTGCACTTAAAGTTTTGTCTCTCCATGTTCTTTCTGCGTCTTCTTCAGTCTCTCTCATATTTTCGGGCGTCCTCATTGTGTCTTCGGTCGAATGACAATTTTCCTTAAAAGTTCTGGGCACATTTTGTCAAAAATAGATGTGAGGGTTTTGTTGTAGACCTCAATCATATCAGACATGTTGTTTTGTTCTTGTAGTTTGGTTATAAGTTGGCTCTTGGATACTAATTTTCAAAGATTTCTTTGTTAATTTCTTTGTTTTCATGTAGCAGATGGTTTTACGTGGGACTAGGTTCGATGATGTTGAAAAAAATATGATGATACGTAATTGTGGTCTGATATGGCACATTCTTCCACTCTCACAGATTTAAAAAATAGATCATCCTTCCCAACAAGCAACAAGTCCAACATATAAGTTTCCATTAACTGTTAGTCTTGCCGACTCAAAACGACATTTAAGTTTTGTTCATTAATGTTTGGTGTAAGTCAAAATGCTGACTCAAATCACGACATTTATTAAGATTTACTGTGTTTGAAATTTTCGAAAAGAAAATTTTCAAAATTCATTTTAAAATCACCGACAATTTCAAATCCAATTTTTTGTGGAACATGGTGGTCGGTAGATTCCAATGAGACGGGGATTGTGTCCTCAAGTTTTAATAAATTTTCATTGTGTTCAAAAGTTCGATACGTTTTGTTTAGAGAGATGTCTTTGATGTCCAAATTGTCTTTAAAAATACATGCAGTTACAATTCCCCCCTTTTCCTTGTTGCCTATTGGTTGCCAGCAAGGAGCACAGAACACTAAAACAGTTTTAGTGTTCTGTGGCAAGGAGTATCTTTCAGGTAATATATTTGTGAGGATGTTTTCATTGTTAAGCCATGTTTCTGTGATGCCAATGATGTCTGCTTCTTTTTTCTGTAATAAGATCATGTATTAGAATGCCTTTGCTGTTGATATAACGTGAGCAGTCCGATGTGTTTGTTTTCTTTTCTATCGTCGTCAGTGCGTTGGAATATACGAGGTTGAATGCATCACAGCCTCGTGTAGGGCGTCGTGATTTGGGGCGTCGAAAGGTGACGCATTCGACAGGCCCGTCCGTGTTTTTGTCACGTTTTCTCACAGCGCCCTCTTTTCCTCTTGGTCGCCTGTAGAGTGGTGGTGGTTGCGAGTGAAACAGACCCCATGGTGGTGGTTGCGAGTGAAACGGACCCCGTGGTGGTTGCGAGTGAAATGGACCCCGTGGTGGTTGCGAAGTGGAAACGGACCCCATGGTGGTTGCGAGTGAAACAGACCCCATGGTGGTTGCGAGTGAAACAGACCCCGTGGTGGTTGCGAGTGAAACAGACCCCATGGTGGTTGCGAGTGAAACAGACCCCGTGGTGGTTGCGAGTGAAACAGACCCCGTGGTGGTTGCAGAGTGAAACAGACCCCGTGGTGGTTGCGAGTGAAACAGACCCCGATGGTGGTTGCGGAGTGAAACAGACCCCGTGGTGGTTGCGAGTGAAACAGACCCCGTGGTGGTTGCGAGGTGAAACAGACCCCGTGGTGGTTGCGAGTGAAACAGACCCCAAGGATGGGAAGAGTGAAACAGACCCCGTGGTGGTTGCGAGTGAAACAGACCCCGTGGTGGTTGCGAGTGAAACAGACCCCAAGGATGGCAAGAGTGAAACAGACCCCAAGGATGAGTTGAGTGAGTGAAACAGACCCCAAGGATGGCAAGAGTGAAACAGACCCCAAGGATGGTTGCGAGTGAAACAGACCCCAAAGGATGAGAAAGAGTAAAACAGACCCCAAGGATGGTTATGAGTGAAACAGACCCCAAGGATGGCAAGAATGAAACAGACCCCAAGGATGAGAAGAGTGAAACAGACCCCAAGGATGAGAAGAGTAAAACAGACCCCAGGAGAATGAAACAGACCCCAAGGATGGGAAGAAAGTGAAACAGACCCCAAGGATGGGAAGAGTGAAACAGACCCCAAGGATGAAAAGAGTGAAACAGACCCCAAGGATGAAAGAGTGAAACAGACCCCAAGGATGAAAAGAGTGAAACAGACCCCAAGGATGGTTGCGAGTGAAACAGACCCCAAGGATGGGAAGAGTAAATCAGACCCCAAGGATGGGAAGAGTAAAACAGACCCCAAGGATGGCAAGAGTGAAACAGACCCCAAGGATGGGAAGAGGAAGACCCCAAGTAAAACAAACCCCAAGGATGGAAGAGTGAAACAGACCCTGAGGATGGGAAGAGTAAAACAGACCACAAGGATGGAAGAGTAAATCAGACCACAAGGATGGAAGAGTGAGTCAGACCCCGAGAATGGCAAGAGTAAAACAACACATTGTTGTTGTTTTTACAACTGAGTGCGACTCAGAAAACAAGAGTTGAAAAAGGGGGAAAAACCCCAGATTGCATATGTGAGAAGATCCATTGTGAATAATGAAAAACCTGGTACTGTTAAATAACTAGACCCCAAGGAAAATTTTGAAATTTATACCCCAAGGATTTGCGGACTTTACGACATTGCGTTGGGATCCAGTCAGAATAGGTTCTCAAATGGGAAGTTGAACAGATAATGGGAAGATTTAAAACACCAGTGTTGTGTTTTTACAACTGAGTGCATCAAAACAAGAGTTTTAGGTTTAAAACTGCAGTTTTAATTTGAAAATCCATTGTGAATAATAAAACCGGTACTGTTAAATAACTAGCTTTCCACAAATTTTGTAATTTATATCTACATTTTCGGCAACCAGCAAAGTCCGCGAAAGGTCGGCTGCCGTTGACCCATCCATGCCCATAAATAAAACATTGTGCCAACTCCAGTTAATACTAAAACTTTATTCTAGCCTAGATCTAGCTATCTTTTCTCTTAATTTGTTTTCAACAGGTCAACCTTTAGATATCTTAGTTAGCGCATTTTAAAGGGTGGAAATTCTCCCTCTTAGATCTAGCACTACATCTAGATCTATAGTCTATAGATAGATCTAGAGTTACTCTAGATCTAAATCTTTTTGTTTGCCGAGGTTGGGTTCGGATTAGAATAGCAACTTTCCCATTGAGTTGGATGTCAGTTTTTTCATGCCTACATCGTCATATTTCAATAACAACCTGCTCATTGAGCAGGGTTTCAACTTGTATATAATAAAGTCATATCTAAAACTTACGTCCTTCAAAACAGTATGGACAAAAGACGTCTTGAATTAGATATAAATCCGATAAATAGAACAGAACACTGAGAGCACAAATACAAGCGACCTGTCACAATTTAGAACAAGTTCAAAGCTACAGTTACCTAGGAGTAATGATTAACTCAGAGGAAAACTAAGAGAACAAATCAGCCAGAGAATCCCAAAGGCAATGCCAATACATGTATATAACCATCTAGGAAAGGCATTTGTAGGTAAACAAGAATTGTCAACAAAAAAACAAATATGGCAGTATACAGCATAGTTTATTGTCCCACTTTCCTCTATGGCAGCGAAACCTGAATCTTAGACAGTTGCGAATACAGAAGAGTACAAGCAGCTGAAATGATATATCTAAGAAGAGTAGTAGGGAAAACTAAAAGAGACAAAATCAGAAACACAATGATAAGAGATCAAACCAAAGCAGATGGCATAAAAATTAAGATGTAAATAAATCAACGGAGATGGTTTGGGCATATAAACAGAATGAATGACAATAGAATAGCTAAATCAGTATACAATGCTAAAACCCAAGGTAAAAAACCAAAAGGCAGACCTCGGAGAAAGTGGGAAGAAGGTATAAAAGAGGGGCAAAGAAATTTAATTTTCACGGAAGGAAACGGAAACTGTCAGGACAGGGCAGCCTGGAGAAAGATCTTTTCGGGCATCTAAACCCATACACCGGTGTGGGAACTGATAAAAAAGAAAGAAAGAAATGAAGGTAAAAACTATTGTTGTAATGTTGCTTTTTGTTGTTTTTTTGTAGGGGGGGGGGGGGGGGTTAATTTGTTGGGGTTTTTTGTCTTGTGTTTTTTGTTGTTGCTTTTAAAAAAATACAGATAAAAATTTAGATGTAAAAGCAATAACAGCCAAATAGACATAGTGTCTTAACAGCCGAGGGAATGTCAGGCTGAACCAGTGATAAGCTGAAATTTAATCAAATAAATTCTAGTAAGAAAATTTAAGAAGTAGAAGATTCTGTGAAATCTTAGAAGATTAATTTCTTCTAGGAGATTCTAATAGTTTCCACGAATGCTACAAATCATGCACTGACAGTGATCTACATTTTTTTATCCTTAATCTTTTTTTTATTCACCTTTGTTGTTTTCATTGAGAGTTTTCCCGTTTATGGCTGTAAAAATTTCTTCCCTTTGTAGATGACCAGTCGGTGCGAGGTGTGGAGTGGGCTGGCTCTGGGATTGACGAAGACTTCCCTGCTGTCCTTGTCAAACTCGAAGAAATCAGTTGTGGTTTCAACCTCTGCCTCATAGAATCGACGGAAATCCCCGATCCAAAAATCTATGACTGGGTCTTGCTCTCTGTCGGGATCGGCGAGACGGTCACCTTTGCGATGCATGCGTAGGATTTTGCCGCCCCTTCTCATGTACTTGAACTCTAGGATAGAAGAAAATAAATTGGCGACTCCGTTTCAAAGTCAAGACTTATGGCTTGAAAGGTAGGCATGCCCAATCCTAGATCGATGAGAAATTTGTCTCCAGTTTTTCGACATTGTTTACGTATACAATCACGTGATTGTTATGAAATCGGACGGACGTTGAACAAGTAGCATGTGCCATTGCAACGTCAAATCCGATGGCTTTCAGAAGGAAAAATCCGCTAGTGTTTATGTTGAAGCACACGCCACCAATACCGGATACAAAGTCAGACTTTATCTCTTGCATAGTCGGCTGGCGTCTGGAGAAGAAAGTTTTGTTGAAAACTATGAAAATATTGAAATCTATAATAATTTTTTAAAATATTCAAAAATTCAAAAAATTCAATTTAAAAATGAAAGCAGGGAAACATTGCATGTATGAATTAAATGCAGTGCCCACCATTTATGTCGACCTCGTTTAAATCGAGTCTTCTTTAGTCGACATCATTTTCAAAGTCACACCCCACACCCCCCACCCCCACCCAGATATAAAATAAAAGCATACATGTACCACTTATGTCAACGTCCATTTCTTCAACTCCTGTCACTTCAGGATGACTAATGTGCATGTACGCCTATCATTGTGTCGAATCAACTGTAGCGTGTACACTCACACACACGCACACACACACACACACACACACACATTCGCACGTCTACATCATCAGGCAACAACGCTCTTCTCGTATTATTATACACATATCGTATTATTATACACATATCTATCTATCTATCTATCTATCTATCTATCTATCTATCTATCTATCTATCTATCTATCTATCTCTCTATCTATCTCTCTCTATCTATCTCTCTATATATATATATATAACTGTACATCTCAAACTTTGACCGCTCCTAAACTCAGGAACCACTGCGCCCACAACCTCCATATTTCGCGTGTAGATTTCAAATTGCCTAATTTAGATTCTAGTGAATAAACTCTTGGATCAAATCAGTATTTTAATTGACTGGAAAAAAATGGTTTTACCTGCGATCCACGAAAATTTTATTGTTATTTTTGCTCATTCTTTCATTTCCGGTCATTAGATATACAATGAAAAGCCCGCCTAACCTAAGTATCGAATACTGTTACGGGTACTTGATATCGCCCTGCATCCGGCAATCTATTGTGTAGTTCATCGTTGGAAAAAAAGAACGTAGTAAAAGAGTAATCGTAATCGTCATTGTCTACAGGTACGCTTGTATTATAATTTATAGTTGCAATGTTTTTAGAATGTTGTTAATAATCTCCAGATATACCTACATGTATGTATTGCTTTTAAAAAGTAACATTAACGTCGTGTCTTAGTCTTAATCTTATTTTGTATAGCTACAATAAATGTTTTAAAAGTACCATTTTGAATTCCTATATATAGATCTGTGTGTGTATACCTAGCTGTTTATTATTTTTAGGATCCTGGGATGACGTCAATTGAGACAAATTTCTTTGTTATGGGTGAATAACGTATTCGAATTGAATTGCATTGAATATGTGGAGACTACAACAACCGTCAGAAAATGATATGTAAATACACTGTATGTGACAATGAAAATCACAAACCACATAAGACTTAGAATCTCTGTCCTTCATTACCAATGTGTGTAAAAATGAATTGAGAAAACGGGTGCATGTACCGTAAAATCGGGACTTGGCTCTCAGCGGGATCATAATATCTCTGAAGTGTTCTACTCACTTAGCGGGCAATCATAATATATATATATATATATTATATATATATATATATATATATATATATATATATATATATATATATATATATTTATATATATATATATATATATATTTATATATGCGTGTGTGTGTGTGTGTTCAAAAGCTCCAGAACTGCCCTGCCCGTCTTGAAATGCAGAACAAGAAGAGAGATGAGACCGCGCCATTGCTCCAAGATATGCACTGTTAGTAAGCTCGCCTCGGCACTGGCCCCCAATTTTGAGTCGTGTGCAGTAGGCGACACCCATAGTAGTACATGTACATAAATCCACGACGTGGCGCCAGCGTATAGTGTCAGCGATTTGATGTCTCGCCGCGAGCCATGCAGACCACTAAGATCGATGAAGAACGCACTTCAACTCAACATAC
>JAXRKP010001243.1:57500-117500 GCA_037039925.1 Doris montereyensis
AAGCCGGGTATATTATATTTATTTCTCTGCATCACTTGGATAAGCAGGGGATTAGCCCACTGTACCCTAGGTCAATGGTGGGGCTGCCACCCTGAGGCTCCGTACCAGGCCTTGTTATTTTCTGTCAGGGATAACTCCCTTAGCCTTTGGTCATTTAAGACTAGCCTGCAAGGCAGCAGGTTATTTCTTTATAATAATAATAAAAAATACAATAATAATAATAATAGTAATTATAATAATAATAATGATAATAATAACAATAATAATAATAATAAATAATAATAATAATAATAATAATAATAATAAAAATAATACTATAATAATAATTATAAAAATTATAATATAAATATAAAAATAAAAAATAAAAATAATATAATAATAATGATGATAATAATAATAATGATAATAATAATAATAATAATAATATCAATAACAACACTAATAATAATAATAATAATAATAATAATAATAATAATAATAATAATAATAATAATAATAATACATTTCTAATAATAACAACAAATACAATAATAATTGTAATAATAATTATAATGATAATAATAATGATAATAATATAATGTTAATAATAATAACGATGATAATAATAATAATTATAATAATAATAGTAATAATAATAATAATAATATAATAATGATAATAATATAAAAAATATATATAAAAAATAATAATAAATAAAATAAAAATAATAATAATAATAATAATGATAAAAATAATTACTTCGTAAATAATAATATTATTGCAAAAGCAGTAAAACTACTGCTACCATTTCTACTCTTGTTAATACTCGTTCTAATGTAACTAATAATGCTTATATTTGTGGTGATGATTATTATAATAAAAAGAAGGAAGAGGATGACCACCAGTAATGATAATAACAATAACTAGAAATAATAGAGTAGTAGTACATAACATGCTACGTGTTCCTATTTCTATAATTTATTGACTGGCGCTTAACCAGATTCATGTACCGGGTATTATCTGTTTTCTTTGTTTGCACTGAGTTGACTGAGTTACATTGATGCACAGTCTCAGTGTTACCACGGCTGATTACGTGAGATCTAATCGGGAATACCCGAAACGAGCTAAATGCCTGTAGTTTTACATTCTGATCCGTATTCATAAAATGTAATTTAGTATATTTGTGAAGTCTGTTTTCAATTCTCAAGTTCTCTAACAAATTATTACATGTCTCAATCTCACTACAAGTTCATATTTATTCCTTTTTTTCTCATGTCTTTTTTTCAAACTCATGCGGCAAATGTACAAAGCCACTGAATGTATAACAGATTCATCTGAAAAAAACTTAATACCATTGTACCCATTTACCTTTCTTCAGGGGGAATACTCATAAGGCGCAGATTTTGAAAAGGTATGCGTTCTTGAATGGCAACGACTATGTCATCCAAAAGAGCTCTTCTGTCTGTCTTTATTCTCTCCGCTGCATTTCTGACTTCAAGTTTATCTTCTATGAAAGAAAATGCCTCTTCTCTCGTAAACATGTCCATTGCAAAAAAACCTGCAGATTGAATTGTTCTAGATTCGACAGTAGGCCTATGTCTGATACATGTACCATAAATTGTTCGTAAGGTTCCTATAAATGTAATGCCTTGCTGCAATTTGTGTGAACGAAATACAATGGAGTGAGACTGGCATTTAGATCTAAGTTCCGCTTAGGTTATTTCCAATGGGAGAATGTGAAAAGTCGGGCACACCATTCAATGTTCATAATTAGCACAAAGGATCCACTGCACAGTTGAGTAGGCAAAACTGTGTAACAACTGACAGCTGAGCTGCATCAAGAAAGACTGAAGGTCAAGGAATACGCAACTATTTGTCATTGTATCGTATTCGTCCAGTACTCGATTACGAGTTCTACCTCGTCTGTATGTCTACGTGTTAACAAGAATAGACCTCCAGTCTTATAATAGATCTAGATCTAGAACAAGCAAATCGTCTTCTTGATTCTCTCTGTACACATACGAAAGTAGGAACGTGCGTGTGAATGGAGTATGAACACACGTGCAAAATACGACATGGTGTCAGCTGAAGTGATGTTAAGAGTTGTGTCAGAATATTCGTGGATTTTCTTTTAAGGAGTCTCTAGATCTAGATTTAATCTAGATCTAGTATCAGATAAAAGTAAAATTGTTACTTTTCTATTTTCTGCCATTGTCGCGCATGTCGCCTACAAACTGGGACACTCTAGACATAATCTTATTATCTCTGTCATTCACACAATCTTTGTAGTTAAACGCTGAATGAGAGCAGAATCACACAGCTAGTCACTAGTGAAACTAGAAACAAAGACTCCATTTGTAAAGAAAAAATCAAATGTCCAAGTTCAACCCCCCCCCCCCCCTTTTCAAAAGCTGTCATGGCAAGAGTGGAAATAAAGATTTACACGCTATAGGCTGGCGACAAAACTCAACAAAGAAGAAACAGTGGTCCAAGTGTCAACACTGTTTTATGCGATGGGAAAAGAAACAGAAATGAGTTTTAAATCATTTACTTTCGAAAACACAGAGGACATAAAAATAAATAGTTCCTGTATAGCGCCCTACCCCGATATATATCAAGCTCAGAGCGTTCAAACATGGATAAACATTAAAAACCAAGACATATGCATTATTATAATTTACACACACCAAAGCAATATACACGTTACGCATAACAAACACATTTAAAAGCATAGGATAATAATACAAAAAGGACAGTTGACATCATTGAACAATATTTATGACAGCAGCGAGAAATCTGTGTGAATCTGTGTGGAAAACAGGTTGGTTTTAAGTTTTTTTTTTCTCAGTTGTTTCTATTTCTCTTAAGTGTTTAGGGAGAGAATTCCAAACTTTCGGGACGCAAAACAAGAAAGATTTTTGACCAACTGTTTAAAGGCGTCTACGAGGAACTATTAACTTTTTTGTATCGGCTGAAGTTCTTAGCTACCTATTTGGAACGTAGGAAGGGATCATGTTAGATAGGTAGATGGCGGCATTATAGTGTATGCATTTATGACAGAGAGTCATCAGTTTATAATATAAAGCATTTTTTTTCTACGGGCAGCCAATGAAGGGTGTGGAGGAGGGGTGTAGCATGATTTTTTTGCTTTTCTTCAGAACTTATCTTGCCACATTGTTTGGGGCAATTTGAAGTGTTGACAATCTTTGTTGCGTAATTCCAAACAATAATGAATTGCAAGAATCAATTTTTGACAAAACAAGAGAATTTACAATTACGTCAGCTATACTTTTAGTAAAAAGTGTCTTATGGTGTAAATATTATGAATATCGAAATTGATTTTACGTCGTAGCTGATTTACAGTACTTGACATTGAGAAGTCACAATAAAAAAATATGCCAAGATTTCTTGAACTTTCTGAAAACTTATGTTATTGTCACAAACAGTGATTTCAGATTCAATTACCTTGTTCCTGGAATTTGGAGTGCCCAGTAACAAAGCATCCGTTTTGTCTCCATTGAGAACAAGTCATGTTCATATCCATCCAATGTTTTATGGAAGAAATACAATTTTGAAAAGATGACACCAGCGAGTGAACATTTTCTGGGAAAACTGAGCCATGTTCTGGGTATCATCAGCATAAAAAT
Organism: Doris montereyensis; assembly: GCA_037039925.1. NCBI lineage: Eukaryota > Metazoa > Mollusca > Gastropoda > Nudibranchia > Dorididae > Doris > Doris montereyensis. Next base: position 61,127 of record JAXRKP010001243.1, read on the forward strand.
AATATCCAAGTTTGAAATTTTCAATTTCTTTAATTAGGAGCTGTGTGTATAAGGTGAACAGGATTGGTCCCATTACGGAGCCTTGGGGCACTCCAAATCTAAGACTATGACTGTCAGATTGTTGTCCATTGACCACTACATTTTGCTGACGGTCAGTGAGATATGATTTGAACCATATAAGGACAGTGCCTTTCATGCCAAAAGTATGTTCTAATCTTTGCAGCAAAATGCCGTGGTAAATGGTATCGAAAGCGGCTGACAAGTCTAACAGACCCAAAAGAACAACATTACCAGAGTCAGCTTACACTAACAAATCATTCATGATTCGCAGAAGAGTGGTCTCTGTACTGTGGTTGGCTCTATAACTATAAGCTAATTGAAACGTTTCTTGTAAACTGTTTGATTGCAAATGAGTCATAAGTTGGTGTAAAATTACCTTTTCTAAAAAATGTTATAAGAATGGCAAATTTGACACAGGTTTATAGTTTTCAAAATGTTTTGGTCAAGCGTTTTCTTTTTTTAAGAGCGGTTTAACCAAAGCATTTTTGAATATTTCAGAAACATTCTTTATGGAATCATTAATCATAAGTGTAATTGTTGGCAGGATTTCATCAAGACATGAATTTAAAAGAGAAATGGGGAGAGGATCCAAATCAGATGACTTTGGAGGGGCTTTGGCAATAATGCTATTCACAAATTGTTCCCGAAATGGGTTGAAAACATTCGAGGGTTTGACCGTCATAATGATGGAACCAGTCAACAATTTCATGTTTGTCTAAATCTTCCCTCAATTTACTAATCATCTCATTGAAATATGATGCAAATATTGATGAAAAGTCTTGAGTTGCGTAGACATTTGGTAGAGATTTGTCCTTTGCTTTTCCTAACAGTTCGTCGCATGTTTTGAATAACTGCTAAGAAGATTTTGAATTTTGAAAAAGTCTCAAATAGTTTTCGTTTTCGGCGGTTTTTAAAGTAGATTTCCAAATTCGTCTATAATGTTGATAGGTGTGTTTGTGCTCATCAAGGCCGGTATTTTGCCACAGTCTCTCTGCTCTTCGACATTCCCTTTTGGCCGCTCTGATGTCTGTGTTGAACCATGGTGCATGTGGGCAAACGGTCACGGTTCTTTTGGACTAATGGCGAATGTATGTCCAGCATCTGGCGTAGAGCATGGTTCAGTGTGTTGATGTTGGAGCAGTCGGTTTCAATAAGTTGTCCTCCGATGTTCCTTTTAAATTCTGCAATGTTTATTTCTTTGATGTTCCGTGATAATGTGGTACGCTTCTCTGATTTTGCAGTCTTGGTATTTGCACATAGTAGTATAAGGTTGTGATCCGATAGCAATGTCTTTGCGGCAGAGATCTTGTTTAACGAGTCGGAGTTGTCTGCTCTCATCACCATCCAGTCGATGATGTGATTATGTCTATGAGCGGGTTTGGTGACTAATTGAGTCATGTTGCTGATTTCTAACATTTCTTTCAGTCGTTTTACTTCTGACATATTTGAATCGTAGTTAAAATTAGTCACCAATGATTATTGGGATTCCCTTCAATGTCATTAGCTCAGATATCACGCTTTGAAATTCCCGTATAAATTCCGCACTTGATGCTCTGTTTGTTGATGAATACGGTGGGCGATAAATACAAATGATATGGCAACATTTTGAGCTACGTAAGATCTGCTGTGATTTCTATGACGTCAAATGTTGAATGGTGGAAAAGGGTGGACGTTTTTACGCAAATTTTGTTGTCCAGTTGACTTGTAATAAAATCTATATATAACGACAATACCACCGCCATGGCGTAGTTCACTTCCATATATAACGACAATACCACCGCCATGGCGTAGTTCACTTCCATATATAACGACAATACCACCGCCATGGCGTAGTTCACTTCCATACATAACGACAATACCACCGCCACAGCGTTCATGACGTGGAAATGATTTTATTTTGTAATCAGGTGGCTTAAGATTAAGACTGTGCAGTGTGCTCTCATCACCAGACGGATAAAGCCAAGACTCTGTTATAAAAAATATGTCCATGCCTTTGTCGAATATTATAATATAAGGTTGTACAGGTCATCGACTTTGTTTCGACATGGTTGGGTGTTTATGTACTCTGTTTTGATGCCGTTGTCTTCATCAATGATAGTCGTTGTCTTCATCAATGATAGTCGTTGTCTTCATCAATGATAGTGTTATTTGTAGAGTCGATGTGTTCATCAATGTGTGTGTCTGTTGTGTGGGACTTCATCAATCGACGGTTTTCCATTGTTGTTCATCTGCAACCCCGTGTTTTTTTATGTGCTGAAAGGTACGTGTGTATACCATTTGATCAAAGTCAAAGGTTGAAAAACACACTTGGTGGCAGACAGCGGACTGTTTCAGCACACACTTGGTGGCAGACAGCGGACTGTTTTAGCACACACTTGGTGGCAGATAGCCGACTGTTTCAACACACACATGGTGGTAGATAGCGGACTGTTTTAGCACACACTTGATGGCCTATAGCCGCCTGTTGGGCACACACTTGGTGGCAGATAGCCGACTGTTTCAGCACACACTTGGTGGCAGACAGCGGACTGTTTGCAGCAGATAGCCGACTGTTTTAGCACACACTTGGTGGCAGATAGCCGACTGTTTCAGCACACTTGGTGGCAGATAGCGGACTGTTTCAGCACACTTGGTGGCAGATAGCGGACTGTTTCAGCACACACTTGGTGGTAGATAGCGGACTGTTTTGGTAGATAGCGGACTGTTTTAGCACACACTTGGTGGCAGATAGCGAAATGTTTCAACTAACACATGGTGGTAGATAGCGGACTGTTTTAGCACACACTTGGTGGCAGATAGCCGACTGTTTTAGCACACACTTGGTGGCAGATAGCCGACTGTTTTAGCACACACTTTTCAACACACTTGGTGGCAGATAGCCGACTGTTTCAGCACACACTTGGTGGCAGATAGCCGACTGTTTTAGCACACACTTGGTGGCAGATAGCCGACTGTTTCAGCACACTTGGTGGCAGATACTGTTTTAGCACACACTTGGTGGCAGATAGCCGACTGTTTCAGCACACACTAGGTGGCATATAGCCGACTGTTTCAGCACACACTTGGTGGCAGATAGGTGCAGATAGCCGACTGTTTTAGCACACACTTGGTGGCAGATAGCCGACTGTTTTAGCACACACTTGGTGGCAGATAGCGGACTGTTTTAGCACACACTTGGTGGCAGATAGCCGACTGTTTTAGCGGTGGCAGATAGCCGACTGTTTTAGCACACACTTGGTGGCAGATAGCCGACTGCAGCACACACTTGGTGTTTAGATAGCCGACTGTTTTAGCACACACTTGGTGGCAGATAGCCGACTGTTTTAGCACACACTTGGCCATTTTTTGGCAGATAGCCGACTGTTTCAGCACACACTTGGTGGCAGATAGCCGACTGTTTCAACACACACTTGGTGGTAGATAGCCGACTGTTTCAACACACACTTGGTGGCAGATAGCCGACTGTTTCAGCACACACTTGGTGGTAGATAGCCGAACACACACTTGGTGGCAGATAGCCGACTGTTTCAGCACACACTTGGTGGTAGATAGCGGACTGTTTTAGCACAATTTGGTGGCAGATAGCCGACAGCACACTTGGTGGCAGATACGACTGTTTCAGCACACACTTGGTGGCAGATAGCCGGACTGTTTCAGCACACACTTGGTGGCAGATAGCGGACTGTTTTAGCACACATTTGGTGGCATATAGCCGACTAGCGAAATGTTTCAGCACACACTTGGTGGCAGATAGCCGACTGTTTCAGCACACACTTGGTGGCAGATAGCAGACTGTTTCAGCACACACTTGGTGGCAGATAGCGGACTGTTTCAGCACACACTTGGTGGCAGATAGCCGACTGTTTCAGCACACACTGGTGGCAGATAGCGGACTGTTTCAGCACACTTGGTGGCAGATAGCCGACTGTTTCAGCACACACTGCTCCACATGAGAGCAGGTCGTCGTGAGCCAAAGTCAAAATTTGAATTGGCGCCAGATTGTCAGGCATAGTGAAAACAGTTCACTACATGTAATATTGATAGACGTAAATATACTGGCCAGCAAAGGCTTGGTAAAAATGGCTGGCAATCTCATACTTACGGTCCAATGTCGCATTTGAACATGAATGATTTAAAACATCACAATCACAATCGCAATAATTATCCTTGAAAAATACATGAACCCATTCATGGCTGAAAACTCAAAGAGAAAAAAAGAAGTGTGACAAAATCCATGTGAATAATGACATGAAAAAAACGTTAAAATGTGGACAGCAAAAAAAAAGCTGCCGCTAGGCGCAGAACACAGCACTACTAATATCGCGCTACTAATATCACAAAGAAAATTATAAGTCAGAAAGACCCATTTACAGCACTACTAATATCGCAAAGAGAGTTCTAGGTCAGAAAGACCCATTTACAGCACTACTAATATCAAAGAGAATTAAAGTCAGAAAGACCCATTTACAGCACTACTAATATCGCAAAAGAGTTCTAAGTCAGAAAGACCCATTTACAGCACTTCTAATATCGCAAAGAGAGTTCTAAGTCAGAAAGACCCATTTACAGCACTACTAATATCGCAAAGAGAATTCTAAGTCAGAAAGACCCATTTACAGCACTACTAATATCACAAAGAGAATTATAAGTCAAGAAAGAGCCATTTACAGCACTACTAATATCGCAAAGAGAGTTCTAAGTCAAGAAAGACCCATTTACAGCACTACTAATATCGCAAAGAGAGTTATAAGTCAGAAAGACCCATTTACAGCACTACTAATATCGCAAAGAGAGTTCTAAGTCAGAAAGACCCATTTACAGCACTACTAATACAAATAGAATTCTAGTATCGCAAAGACCATTACAGCACTAAAAGAGAACCCATTTACAGCACTACTAACTCGCAAATAAAATTCTAAGTCAGAAAGACCCATTTACAGCACTACTAAAATCGCAAAGAGAGTTCTAAGTCAGAAAGACCCATTTACAGCACTACTAATATCGCAAAGAGAGTTCTAAGTCAGGAAGACCCATTTACAGCACTACTAATATCACAAAGAGAATTATAAGTCAGAAAGAGTCATTTACAGCACTACTAATATCGCAAAGAGAGTTCTAAGTCAAGAAGAGCCATTTACAGCACTACTAATATCGCAAAGAGAATTCTATGTCAGAAAGACCCATTTACAGAACTACTAATATCACAAAGAGAATTATAAGTCAGAAAGACCGATTTACAGCACTACTAATATCGCAAAGAGAATTATAAGTCAGAAAGAGCCATTTACAGCACTACTAATATCGCAAAGAGAATTATAAGTCAGAAAGAGCCATTTACAGCACTACTAATATCAGCACTACATATCGCAAAGAGAATTCTATGTCAGAAAGACCGATTTACAGCACTACTAATATCGCAAAGAGAATTCTATGTCAGAAAGACCGATTTACAGCACTACTAATATCGCAAAGAGAATTCTATGTCAGAAAGATACCACGCAGATACCGTCGCCATTTACAGCACTACTAGTATCGCAAAGAGAGTTCTTTCGATGCTAACAGCACTACAGGAGAGACATATCTAATGATGATTTACAGCTCACTTCAATATCGAATCAAAGAGAGTTCTAAGACATTCCATGGAAGACCCATTTACAGCACTACTAATATCGCAAAGAGAATTCTAAGTCAGAAAGACCCATTTACAGCACTACTAATATCGCAAAGAGAGTTTCTAATGTCAGAAGACCCATTTACAGCACTACTAATATTGGTGTGAGACATTCCTAATGAAGACCCATGCCAAATTACAGAAACATTGGTGTGAGACTATCTAAATATCGCAAAGAGAATTCTACGAATCAGAAAGATTCCATTTACAGAACTACTAGCAAATCTTTCCAGAAACTCATTTGTGAGACATTGCAACGAAATAATTTACCAGCTCACTCTGCAACCAAATCTTTTCAAGAGATCAGCATTGGAAGGAATCAAAAACCAAAGATCCCATTGTTCCAGTTAACTTACTACCTCGCCGTATAAAACTTTATCGTGTCTGTGAGAATCACGATATAACATATAAGCAAGAGATAAGTATGAGAAACATTTTGAAAAACTCACGGCGCAAGAGATCTATAGATCGACACTTCAATGCGATGTTCACGTTCTGATAAAATTTGATTATGACCAAGCGTGGACAACACCTGCAACGCTTATATCAACTCAGTCACCCAGGTCATATTTGGTGAACACAGGCAGCAATATACCACGCAGATACCAGTCGCCACATTAAACGGACACAACGCGAAAGACATGTTTCGATGCAAGAGAGATATTGGTGTGAGACATTCCTAATGATGATTTACCAGCTCGTTTCAATACCGAATCTTTCCAAGAGAAACATTGGTGTGAGACATTCCTAATGATGATTTACCAGCTCACTTCAATACCAAATTTTCCCAAGAGAAACATTGGTGTGAGACATATCTAATGATGATTTACCAGCTCACTTCAATACCGAATCTTTCCAAGAGAAACATTGGTGTGAGACATTCCTAATGATGATTTACCAGCTCACTTCAATACCAAATCTTTCCAAGAGAAACATTGGTGTGAGACATTCCTAATGATGATTTACCAGCTCACTTCAATACCAAATCTTTTCAAGAGAGACATTGGTGTGAGACATTCCTAATGATAATTTACCAGCTCACTTCAATACCGAATCTTTCCAAGAGAAACATTGGTGTGAGACATTCCTAATGATGATTTACCAGCTCACTTCAATACCGAATCTTACCAAGAGAGACATTGGTGTGAGACATTCCTAATGATGATTTACCAGCTCACTTCAATACCGAATCTTTCCAAGAGAAACATCGGTGTGAGACATTCCTAATGATGATTTACCAGCTCACTTCAATACCGAATCTTTCCAAGAGAAACATCGGTGTGAGACATACCCAATGATGATTTACCAGCTCACTTCAATACCGAATCTTCCCCTGAAAGTGGGGAGGAGGAATGTGGAGCAAATTGCACAGCAGCCGACGTAACTCCTAATATTGCAGTTCCACCACCATCTTAATCCCCAACATGTCACGGGAATTAGGACAGGAATCGTTCGGACCTGCTCGTTACAAAGTAACAGCAAAATTACATGACCTGTAGGTGTGAATAGCAAACAGATTTGATTAGTAGATAATGTAGACTTACAGTCTGACTAGGCAGACATTCTAATAGATTAATTAGCATTTCTGTTTCCAAAAAAAATAATATGTGCCTAGAGCTGTCGTAAGATGGGAGGGGGCACTAAAGAAATTAATTATATTATTATTATTATTATTAGTAGTAGTACTATTATTATTATTATTATTATTATTATTATTATTATTATTATCATTAGTAGTAGTAGTAGTAGTACTATTATTATTATTATTATTATTATTATTATTATCATCATTAGTAATATTATTATTATTATCATTGTTATTATCAATATTAGTATTATTATACTTATATCATCATCATCATTATTATTATCATTATTACTTTCATTGTTATTATCATGAAAACAGCAATAACAAATCTACAGAAGCTGATAATGTGAATATGTCTGTGGTAGATAGAATCGGGACAAAGCCCTGACACATGAGTCACCAGCAACGACGCAGCAACGCACGTGTTCACTGCCCCTCGTAAAAAGTGGAGAAGTCATGTATCATACTCGTCTAGTAGTAGTGGATTATGAGTACTACCTCGTTTGTATGTCTGTGTGAGTGTTAACAAGAATAAAGTACCAGTTTTATAGTCGGTCTTATAACAAGTAAGTCGTCTCTTTGGTTCTCTCTACTGTACACTTACGAAAGAACGTATGAACGTGTGTATGTATGTATGGAGTATGAACACACATACAAAATACGTCACTAACTATACAACTTTGTTTCCATGACAACACGCTTTTGCATGGCGCATCTCGTTTGGAAATGTTCCGCCATTAGCCTTCTGTGACTTCACCAAACTACAGAGGGAGACAACAAATTCAACAATTATTGGAAGATAAACATTCACACCTTTGATTTTCTCTTTAGCAATTTGGAATAGATCTAGATCTAGATCTAAAAGCCAAAGATTTTACATGAGTTATTCAGGAAGAAATGTAAAAGAAACTACATGTATTCAGAGTTATTTATACATTGTATTTGTTGTTGGGTTGGTTTTTTGGTAAACGTCATACAGATATTTTTTTTCCAAGTTAATCTAGCTAGATCCGTGTTGGTAACTTTACACTTTAAACCTAGGTCTATGTCTGTTGTGTTCAATGTCACTAGTGTCAGATGCGGTAAATTAAAAATGTGAATCTTTCACAGGCACAGCCATGCATGGCAGCTGAGTTGGAATGAGATACATGTACCAGGGCGACCTTACCTGGGGTGGATGGGGGGGGGGGGGGGGAAAGAGTCAGCCTACAGGAATTGTGATGGATTTTACGACGGGTAAATCTATTCAACATCTATGCAGCAATAGGCAAATTAGTTAACTTTACTGGGTTTAACGTTCAGAAATAAAAGATAAGATGAGTTTATAGTCCGTATCCCCGCACAAGTGCAGGCTCACTGGCTGTACACAGGCCATTTGATTCAAAGGCCTGAACATGATCCCTCCAATTTTTCCCTATCCTGGGATGCACTTTTCGCTGTTTCCCAGGAAGGCCATCCCTCTTCTTTCATCTCTTCCTTCGCCATGTTATTTCTGGATGTCTGGTCTCTCTTTCCTTGTGGTGTCTATCCCAAGACAACAGCTCTGTCTCTCTTTCCTTATGGTGTCCATCCCAAGGCAACAGGTCTGTCTCTCTTTCCTTATGGTGTCCATCCCAAGACAACAGCTCTGTCTCTCTTTCCTTATGGTGTCCATCCCAAGACAACAGCTCTGTCTCTCTTTCCTTATGGTGCCCATCCCAAGGCAACAGCTCTGTCTCTCTTTCCTTATGGTGTCCATCCCAAGACAACAGCTCTGTCTCTCTTTCCTTATGGTGTCCATCCCAAGGCAACAGCTCTGTCTCTCTTTCCTTATGGTGTCCATCCCAAGACAACAGCTCTGTTTCTCTTTCCTTATGGTGTCTATCCCAAGACAACAGCTCTGTCTCTCTTTCCTTATGGTGTCCATCCCAAGACAACAGCACTGTCATTTCCACAGCCCTTCCTGAAGACGTTGCCTATCCATGACCACCTTCTTCTCCCCACCTAATTGCTGATTTCATTTGTGTTTGTGATCTCCAGTATTTGTTTGTTGCCAACGTGTTGTTGCCATCTTATCCTGAAGATTCTACCAAAAGTTACGCTTAATTAATGAAAATGTCAGTTTCCCCATCTTTGGGTAGAATTTTCATTTACATGTCATTATATTCAACAGGTTCAATACAGTAGTCGCTGGATAAAAACACACTTCATAAATGCACCCTCTGCATAAACACGCCCACATCTGTGACCGAATTTTACCATATAATAAAAGTATTCTCATAAACACATGGTATGCATAAAAGCACGCTTTTTCCTGCACCCAAATACGTGGAAACAATGACAGTAGCGACTACTGTAATAAAAAAAAAAAGTTGGAATAGCATCATTCGCATCTACCCACAAGACATTTGTATGGAGTTCCGACTCCCATCTTACAACCGTAATTGATATCACCGAGATATAAACATGCGTATATCAAGTAGAAAATAAGATGCAAGGGCAAATGTGAAGTTCATACAATTATGTTTTATTCTTTTTAAAAAACAAACTTGCACCCTAACATTTACACACTATTCCTAACAGTTAGCTCAACAAACCATTTACTACAGTCAAGAATTGAACATAACAATAACAAACATAACATTAAAAATAGCACTGTTTAGCCACAGCTTTATCCATGAGATGATGACAACACTTGTGAGATTGATATCTACCCCGATCACCGTATGCAGTAATCTCAGGGTAAATTTAAGAGGTAACAGCAAAATGAAAGAAAGACGTGTGAAAGGAAAGTGGTAAGACCTACCAGTAGCACCCACCAACCACCCACGTCTGGTTTAACAGAGGAAAGAGAAGTCAAACACGAGGATGAAAGATGATTTGCAACATCGCCAGTGTTAATTGTTATCCATTATCAAATTATTATCAACTGCGACATTTAAGTCGTTGAACTACAGAAAACTTTATCTTTGACAACAGGATTTTCCTGGTGTAGTGGAAAAACAAACAAAACAAAAATGCATCAAACCAACCCCCCCCCCCCCCCCCCAAGAACAGAATCTCTAAACCGACTAAACATTGACCATGTATTGGACAATCAGTCACTGTCGTCTTCTTCTTCTTTGGCCAGACCGCCAAAGACTTCCGTTGGAATAATTTGTTTCTGGACTTCCATTTCTGAAATCGTAAAAAAATAATTAATTTGATCATGTTTTGTTTCAAAACGTTCAACAAGCAGAACAGTAGTGTAGTCACTTATTTGTCCAGAGGTAGGGTGTCTGCCTCCCAACCAAAATGTTGTGGGTTTGTGCTCTGTTGAGATCTGCACACTGGACCTCCTTTTTTATTGTGCGTCTCCGATGGGACTCGGTGTCAATCCACCTACATGGACCAGGGGGGAAGATTTTGCTAAAAAAGCTCTAGAAAACTTTTCAAGTGTTGGCAGGGCTCGAACCAACTGCCTTTTGGTTAAGAGGTCGACACCTTTCCTCTGGACTACCGAGTCCCCTGTGCTCTGACAGATTGAAAAGTTTCCTCAAACCTTGAGAACTCCTTAGCTATGCATGTGGGTAAAAATCTAAACCAAATCAATGTTACACGTACGTGCGTATCATCCTACAGAGGCAAAACTCCCTGATTACTGGTTGGTGCCAAAGGCTTTGAAAGAAGTTCTAAACAAAAACCATTTAAGTAAATCAGTTGATAAAGATTTGCCAAACAATTACTTTAAAAATTCAATCAGATACGATCATATATATAAAAAATATCTTTAAGAGTTATACTATAAGAAGGTATTATACTATAGGTATACATATAAGATGGAAAAAAAAGACCAAGATGGAAAAAAAGACCAAGATGGAAAAAAGACCAAGATGAAAAAAAGACCAAGATGGAAAAAAGACCAAGATGGAAACAGCAAGATGAAAGAGACAAGAGTTACATTGAGAGGAAAATATGTAGGACCTACCAGCACTCCTCTTCAACCACCCACTCTTTATGGTATTGGTAGCTATAGCATGGCATTATTTATTATTTCTTTGTTTGCAGGCACCCAGCAGTCAGAGTTTGATTTGATTTGATTTACCCACATCCACAACTAAGGTGATCTCAGGGTTTCAGGCAAGATTTTTAATTTTGCCCGGACTGCCCTGTAAACAGCCAAGCGACCTTTAACGTGCACAGAGTGTTGTGATCTGCACACGGGACCTCCTTTTTATCCTCCGTCTACGATGGGACTAGATGTCAATCCACCAACCTGGACCAGGGGGATAGATTTTGCTAGGAAAAGCTCCAGAAAATTGTTCAAACCCACCACCTTTTAGTTGAGAGGCCGACACCTTGCCTCTGGACGACGAAAATTGCAATCCATTACAACAGCAAAAGCCAAAGAAAAAATTAGACTGTTTCTCTTCGTCTTTTAATGGTAATGGGTTGCTTGAGTTCAGAGAGAAGCCTTGAAACAGCAACAATTACGTTAACTTTCCTCAGCTAGCCACGAGGGCGGTTACTGAGACCTGGGCTCAATTACTGTGGCGACTGCTGCGAGACTCCATAAATACATTAGGGACCAAGAATGAATTACGGATTGAGTGGCACTGTTTCTCAAATAGTGAATTGGGGAACTCAGTTGCAGTATTTCTATTCTTAAACAACATTTCTTCTTTTTTTTTTGCTCTTCACTTTGGTAAAACTTTCAGCACCACGTCTCACCTTCTACTTCTGCGTCCTCGTCAGATTCGTCTTCTTCGTCATCGATGTCAATTTCCTCTGGGTTGTTGGTCTTCACAAGTTCCCCTAGCTCCTCGTTGGTGGTGCTACTTCTGTAAAAGAGATGAGTAAATAAACAATATAATAAGCACGCTATGACTATGATACACACTAATGAATACAAGCAAGCAGCAAATGACAGTACAGTGGTCTCCACCTAAAAGAGACTGGTTCTCTGGACATAACAAAATGCAGCCTCTTAGATGGACAGCCTCTTACCGGGGGCGGTCTCTTAGCAAAACACAAATTATCAAAGATCCCGCAACAAGCCATAACTCGACACAGCCTAAAAACTGCGCGTAGAAACTATTTTTTTTTATCTTAACACATGGGCTTACCTGACAAACAGAAGCTTCTTCTCTGCCTGGGCCTTTTCTTGCAAGGACTCAGTGGCCAGTTGTCTGGCACGGGCTTCTAGCTGCTGCATTTCGTCTCCGATATCTGGCGACACAAAACACAATACACAAATAGCATTAACGTTTTTGTTGAATTTTTGTTTCATTGAAAATTACCCTCCACCAATTTACCAATATGCAGAGTTTGTTTTATTGAAAATTACCCTGTTTACCAATATATGGTGTTTGTTTCATTGAAAATTACCCAATATTTACCAATATGCGGTGTTTGTTTCATTAAAAATTACCCCGTTTACCTATATGTGGTGTTTGTTTCATTGAAAATTACCCCGTCCACCAATATGTGGTGTTTGTTTTATTGAAAATTACCCTGTCCACCAATACGTGGTGTTTGTTTCATTGAAAATTACCCCGTCCACCAATATGTGGTGTTTGTTTCATTGAAAATTACCAATATGTGGTATTTGTTTCATTGTACCCACCAATATGGTGTGTTTGTTTCATTGAAAATTACCCTGTCCACCAATATGTGGTGTTTGTTTCATTGAAAATTACCCCGTCCACCAATATGTGGTGTTTGTTTCATTGAAAATTACCCCGTCCACCAATATGGTGTGTTTGTTTCATTGAAAATTACCCCGTCCACCATTAGGCAGTGATCACAGGGTGACTTACGAGGAAACAGCAAGATGAAAGCCAAGTGGAAAAAATGAAAGGGAAGGAGTAGGACCTACCATCAGCACATACTAACCACCCACAAAATACAAACATAAAATGACAGCAAAATAAAGGGGAAAACATACAACACAGGTGAGTGGTTTCGAGTATCTAGTCTTATGGTATTGGTGTAACCAAAGTTTGATTTCATTGAAAATTAAATTACCCCCTTCCACCATGGCATGAACCCACTATAGCGAGACATGATTGATTAGCAGGATACCCGCAGAATCATGTCAAACATTAGTAAATGTTTCAAATATGAAAACGATGCATGTGCGACATCGCCAGTGTTCACTTTCCACTTCTCTCGAAACACATCATCTCTACATCTATATATATATATATAGTCCTGAACTTTACGACATAACGTTTCATGCTGACAGAATAGGCTCCGAAACCACAAATCAAAGTCCCCACCTCCTTTCTTCACTGAGTTTTTATGTAATCAGGAGAGGAGGGGGATCCCCCCTCTACCTCTCCCTCTCCACGTAAAAAACCTGTGTCACTTCAGTATCGAACACTAATCTGATCTCATAATCGTACTTAATATCACCCATAACCGATACAGTAGTTTCTGAGTTAACCACAGTCAATGTTCAAGAGACCCAGCTCTATAATTAAGAGAAATCATAATCCAACATTATTTACGGGCATTCTTCTTTACATATATACAAGTGTGCATATTTGATTAATCTACTTTGTAATATTTGAACACTGATGCCGTTATTATGTCTTCTTCATCTTAATATGTTTATGTGTATTTCATTTATTTTATTCTTTTTTTTTTTTTATTATGACGCGCGAACAAAGACAAATTGCCTCAATGGACAATAAAGTATCTGTTGAATTGAATTAGATAGGATTTGATTTGATTCACCCACATCCACAACGAGTGTGATCTCAGGGTTTTTGGTAAGATATTTAATCTTGCCCAGACTACCATGTAAACAGCCAAGGGATCTTTAACGTGCACAGAGTATTGTGATCTGCACACAGGACCTCCTTCTTATCGTCCGTCTCCGACGGGACTAGGTGTCAATCCACGAACCGGGAGGGGGGGGTAACCGAAAAACCTTGAGAAAAGTTTCCAACCGTTGGCGGGGCTCAAACCCACTACCTTTTGGTTGAGAGGCAGACACCTTGCCTCTGGACTACTGAGTCCCCGGAATTTGATACGAACAAAATTCTTTCATCCGACATGATGAGAGTTCACTGACCTGAGGCAGATTCCGGTTTCTTGTTCTGAGCGGCCAGCATCTGGGCTGACATAAAGTTGACCTGTTTCGCAAATAAAACAAGATAAAGAGCTGATAATAAATTTAAAAAAAAACAATCAATCAAAACAGAGAGAAAGAAATAGAGAAAAAAAACCGAAAGCCTCATCAAGAGCAACCCAACATTTCCCCCCAAAGATGTTAACTTTTTTCCCATTTGTTTCATTAAAATTTTGCCTCATCCACGATACACAGTGATCTTAGGATCAATTGAAAGTCAAAGGTAAATGGACTATTGAATATTGCTTGTTTCATTAACATTAACCTGTCTACCCTCAGAGTGAACCAAGAAGAAAGAGCAAGATGAAACTGAGAGAGATGTGAAAAAGTGAAAGGAAAGAAGCAACCCCGGCCATCCAGCAGCGCCTGCCAACCACACATACACACACACACATAAACACACACACGCACCCACACACATGCATATAAACAAATACACAATTTCCTCCTCAAAACATCTGAAAATGACCAATTCAATGTTCTACGAAAATAATGCAACAAAGAAATAAAAGAAAACCCTGAAGGTGAAAATCCCATGTCACATATCACGTATCGTGTACCTGTGTGTTGTAGGTAGCCTGGACGCTCCTCTTGATCCTCAGCATTTCCCTCACAGTGTCCTCGTTGCCGTGGTTGATCTCAAACTCCTTCCAAGATTCCCAGAACTGAGGTGCCACCTTGAATGAGAGTCAATTAATTATACAATAGTGTTGTTACACATGACATGCAAGGGTCATTCACCTAGTAAACACACTGTATAAATACACCTAGGTGGTGGTGTGCCAATCTCTCCGTACTTAAAGATCAAATACGTCTATTCTACCAGATCTGGAACTAGAATCTAGACTATATCTGGATCTAGATCTAAAGACCTGTCAAGCAAGCAATTATAAAAAAAAACCCCACCCAAATCTAGCCATCAACAGAAATTTAGGATTTAGCTTTTTCTTTGGTCTTTTGTTTTGGGGGGTTTCTCGTTGCTCTGGTATTTCCAAAAAATATATGGATTTCTTCAGAGTTATATACAAATCTCCCTTTGATTCCAAGCATTTTAGCCCTAGAACTGCTGAGCCTGCCTATCGGTTTATGACCTTTGCACTACGTAGCCTGTGAGGCTCGCCTTTCGGCACACAGCAAATATGGTCATAGTGTTTTCTGAATTTCTTTACAATTTTTAAACGTGTATGACCAACTTTCATCAATCAAAGTCTTAATCGTATATCTAGTAATACATCTTGCTTTAATTGTTACTGACTACTTCTTTCATCAAATAAACAATGCATAAATAATCACCACAGCTGCATGTAATCAAGCTTTCCTCCAGTCAATTCAATACGGACAAGGCTGGCTGTGTCCAAATGGCATGTAATAGAGTTTCAATCAACGACATTTTACTTACCGTGTTTCGAGACTAGTTTTCACCCTCATATCTAAATAAGCTTGCAGAAAATCTTCAGTAGCTGTTCACTAATCATGTGACCAAGTCCATTGTTTACAGGTAACACAACAAACAATGAAAGAGGCCCCCCCCCTCTCTCTCTCTGTTTTATTACTTTCAGAAGTGCGTACCGCCCCCAGCTACAGGCGGTCATGTTGCTTCTGGACCACTGAGTCCCCTCACCATCCTGAGTCCAGCAGCCTAACCCCTAGACCAACGATGCCACCAGCCCTACAAGCCAATAAATAGCCCAGATCAAAAGCATTGCAGATTCGAGTAACGTTGGAGACCACACGTAAAGAATTTATCATTCAGTAATTCAACCGGCGTTGAAATCGCCAGGGACGTAAGTGTCAAGAGCCGCGTGCCCCGTGTTCCCAACTGCCACTCACCCTCGGGTCACTGATCTGAGAGCCATGGGAATAGATGGCTCTACCCCGGTCAATTTCTCCAAGCTTCTTCTCCAAGTCAGCAAATCTGAGACACATTTCTCTGAGGGGGAAAAAGAAAGGTAACAAAAAAATACATGACATAAATCCAAAGATAAAACACACAAGGTCTCAACACGTCTATCGCCCCTAATCATGTATGAACCCGCGTTGAGAAAAAAAGGATTCTCTTACGAGGTTTGTTTGTTTGAGTGTTTGTTTCATTGAAATTTACCCCGTCCACCATTGCGGTGATCTCACAGTGAATTAAGAGGAAATGGCAAGATCAAAAATAAGTGAAAGAAGGAAAGGAAAGAAGTAGCACCCACAAAATTGAAGGTGAAATTTGTGACAAAGACAAAGCCAAATTTTTTTATTTTTATTGTTTGTGAAACAGAACAATTGACCAATGTGAATCTGATAATGATTACAATCGAAATTGAAGATAATGATTACAATTGACCAATGTGAATCTGATAATGATTACAATCAACCAAAATCTGATAATTTACAATCAGCAATGTGAATCTGATAATGATTACAATTTGTGAATCTGATAATGATTACAATCCAACCAATGTGAATCCAATGTGAATCTGATAATGATTACAATTGACCAATGTGAATCTGATAATGATTACAATTGACCAATGTGAATCTGATAATGATTACAATTGACCAATGTGAATCTGATAATGATTACAATCAATGTGAATCCAATGTGAATCTGATTAGATTACAATTGACCAATGTGAATCTGATAATGATTACAATTGACCAATGTGAATCTGATAATGATTACAATTGACCAATGTGAATCTGATAATGATTACAATTGACCAATGAATTGATAATGATTACAATTGACCAATGAATCTGATAATGATTACAATTGACCAATGTGAATCTGATAATGATTACAATTGACCAATGTGAATCTGATAATGATTACAATTGACCAATTGAATGATTGATTTACCCTGATAATGATTACAATCCACATCTATGGTGTGATTTTTTACAATGTATTATTTTGAATCTGATAATGATTACAATTGATCAGACTGCCATTTTTGTACAAAGCAAATGTGCACCATTGAGATAATGTTGTGAATTCCAAATGCACACAAGACCTCCTATTTTGAGTCGTCCGTCTGGTGTGATTTTTTAAATTGTATCGATCCACCTGTACACAGCAAATGGACCAGAGTGTTGGGTGCACACAAGATCTTTTTATCGTCCGTCTCCGATGAGACTAGGTATCGATCCACCTACCTGGACCAGAGGGTAGAAAAATCTCCTAAACCGCTGGCGGGGCTCGTTTTGGTTGAGAGGCCGACACTTTGCCTCTGGACTACCGAGTCCCCAACTTTATATTTTGTGAGCATTTTGTGAGTCAGTGGGGGACGTACGGTGTCTTTGTCTTTGTCAGATTTCACTTTGAGTAGACATCACAATTAAGTAAACACCTAAAATCCTATAGTCAGTCTCGATAAATTTTATTAATACTAGCTGTTAGAGACATCCGTATTCATCCAGATTTGCGATTCATCATTCGTTTTGTTTTGGGTTTTTTTTTATTGAGAGAGGGGTGGGAGGATGGCGGGGTTGTGGGAGGATGGCGGGGTTGTGGGAGGATGGCGGGGTTGTGGGAGGATGGCGGGGTTGTGGGAGGATGGCGGGGTTGTGGGAGGATGGCGGGGTTGTGGGAGGATGGCGGGGTTGTGGGAGGAGGCGGGGTTGTGGGAGTTGTGGGAGGATGGGAGGATGGCGGGGTTGTGGGAGGATGGCGGGGTTGTGGGAGGGCGGGGTTGTGGGAGGAGGGCGGGGTTGTGGGAGGATGGCGGGGTTGTGGGAGGATGGCGGGGTTGTGGGAGGAGGGCGGGGTTGTGGGAGGAGGGCGGGGTTGTGGGATGTGTTTTTAAATCCTAACGGGAGGAAAAGGTTTGAATTTCTCAACATGCAGGTCGTTCCAAAACAAGTGTTTCAATTTTGGATACTTAGTATTTTACACTTGACATCGAGCCGATCGCTCTGATTTTTTCGGTGACGATTCCTGAAGTTTGGGTGTTTTGGTTGGTATAAATTTAAAGATTATGACGTCATTAGTTTTTGCAATAGACATAAGAATCTATGCATGTCCTCATTACCACATTGTAATCATTGAATGACGCTTTTCTTGTTCATAGTTATGATAAGTCAATGTGATTGTTACTCTGTAAATGATGTAACTTGCATCAGATAAAATTTCGCTATGTCAGCTTCAAATGTATTAATTTGTTTTAAACGTTTATTAGCATGGTCAATTTCTGACATCAGTCTTATGAAACCGTAACACCAGTTTTGAATTAAAAAACTAATTTAAGGAAGTATTATACATTATACTGAATACTATTATGAAGATTAACCCTGACATTGCCATATTTGCCTTCTGGCACAACTTCCTGCACGCATTCCCAAAAGTTCTTAAAGGCAAATTCATAACAGGACCCAATTCAAAGGTAATTCTAGTAGAGAAGGTTTGTTGGAAGTAATTCCAGAGTTATGTCCCTTTGCTCAGAAATTCCATCGTTCTGACATGAATATTTTTTAACTGAATATTTTAATCTAATTTGTACTGATTCTGGGACTCTATCTCTCTCTCTCTCTCTCTTTCTCTCTTATTATTGACAATCCAAAATGGCTTCTGATAACTAGAGCGATGTTCATATTCATAGGCATGGTCTTGACAGAAGACGAATATTTTCATGATGATAGTTGGTAGTCCAAACTGAAATCTCAAATATCAGCAATGGAAAAAACAATTGCTGCAACTGAAAAGAACTTTATTACATGACACCAAAACCATTTCTGTAGGACAATATTAAGCGAAGATCCTAACATTTTTGAAAGTTTAGATTTTAGACCTTGGGTTGGGGATGGATATAACAAGACCATTGCACCTCACAACTTGCAAAGGGGAACAGGGAACAGGTGAGAAAGGTAAGGAGGAGAAAGAAAACTGGCAATCCTCAAGAGTGGCTTATTTCAACGTGAAATCAGCAGGAAGAGTGGAAGCGTTTACACAGCTAGCTGTTCAGGAAGTTTCATCACTTTGTGACCTTTGATTTCAGAGTTGTTGAGTTTTTTTTTCTTGCCGTCACAGATGTCTTCTGACAATGTTCTTAAGTCTTGAGTTTTTATTTGATTTACCCACATCCACAACAAAGTTGATCTCGGGGTTTTTGGTAGGATTTTTTATTTTGCCCCGACTGCCCTGTTCACAGCCGAGGGATCGTGCAAACAGTGCTGTGATATGCACACAGGACCTCCTTTTTATTGTCCGTCTCCGATGGGACTATGTGTCTGTCCTCCTACTTGGACCAGGAAGGTAGATTTTGCTTGAAAACACTCGAGAACATTTTTCATCCATTGGTGGGGCTCGAACCCACTACCTTTTTATTGAGGCTGACACCTTGCCTCTGGACTACAGAGGCAATGTAGTTAATGTTTCCAATCTCAAGACCAACCTTGCTTCATTGTTGGGTAGAACGTCAATGGCCTTCTCATATATGCTTCTCGTGTGCGTGACGCCATACACCTCGGCAGCTTTTTTAATGTAGACATTGAACATCTGAAAAGAAGACATATTTCAATGTTGATTTCAATCTCAATCATCTTTATTGATCCTTTAAAAAAGGACATTATACTTGTGTTATCACAATTTCCGTTTGAAAAATAAAATAATCTCAATGCATTCAAATTAAAAACAAATTTAACTTAGTTAATCATTAAATGTTTAAATTTTAGGAGAAGTATACACAAATTCAAAGGTGGGTAAATAAATAGTGCGGTGAAACAATATACATACAAAAAAAATAATAATTTAAAAAGATAGAATAATTATAGACAAATCAGTTTAGCTTAATACACATTCATTAACTTATCATAAATCATTCATTCACCATCCATCAATTTACATTTCTTAAATATTGTGAGGAAAACGCCATTGTGCTTTCAAAGTAAGGTATGGTCAAACTTTCGTATGGCGCTTGGAAGAAAAGATCTAAAATATCTCTCAGTGCGGGATTTTAAATGTATAAGTCGACCGCTTCTACTACTTGTTTTGGGTATGGAGAAAAGAGGTGGATGCTGTCTTTAAGTATACTCCTGAGTTTGATCTTGCATTGATTCTCATACAAATCTTCAAAGTTCTCCGGCTCTACATCATTTATGAGTTTCCCTATGTGTTTCAGTGTCCTATTAAATTTCTTCTTTTCTCTATCTCTTGTATTTTAATAATACTCTTTATGCAAGCTTCATGGAAAAGTCTTATTAGAGTGTTATCGATTTGAAACTTATAAAGCTTCCTCATAAAAAATACATTCTTTTGTTCACGTTCTTTAAAACTTTATTTGATTGTTTTTGCCATTCTAGCTTCTCGTAAAAAATTATGCCAAGATATTTATATTCATTAACTTTCTCAACTGTTTCATCTTTTATAACAATATCATTATGGATGTTATTTGTCTTCCTAAAATCAAAAATCATTTCTTTTCTTTTGTTAACATTAAGTTGTAAATAATTGTCATCACACCATTTTACAAACCTTTTGATTTCTTGAGCATAATTGATTAGATCTACTTTTGACCTGATAAGAGCTTGGATAGATGTATCATCTGCATATTTTATTATTGGGATGTTTTCAAACGCAGTTTTACAATCATTAGTGTAGATAGAAAAGAGTATAGGTGCAAGGACAGACCCTGGGGTGCTCCAGATTCTCCGATTGTAATCTAATAAATTGAGGTTTGTTGGTCAGAAAATCTAAGATCCAGAGAGTTACACTTTTTCCCAAACCCATATTTAACAATTTAGGAATCAGGATGTGTGGCTGTATTGCATTAAACACACTTAAACAATCAACGAAAAGAGTTTTGATATAGCTTTTGGAGTACACGTTATTTGTAAAAAATAGAATAGCATCTTCAAACGCCTTTTAGAATTATAGGCAAATTGGTGTAGATCGAGAGTAGGTCCACTTGTAATTGTAATTGTTTTTAACACAATCCTCTCAAGACATTTCATTAAAATAGATGTCAATGCTAAATCATTCATTTGTTTTATATTACTGCATTTTGGGACAGGAGATATTTGGGACATTTTCCAAGCATTCAGTATTTCATTTAACGACAGTGATAAATTAAATATGTACGAAAATATACCTGAGAGTTCACTAGAACATAATTTCATGGCATATTGACAGGCTTTGTTTATTTTAAGATTTTTGAAAAGTTTATATTCTTCATTTTCATTGACTGTTATTGGTTGTATCTTCATTTTCTTTGAGGCTGCTTCTCATACCATCTATGTGATCAGAAAAGTCAAGTTGGTCAAATCTAGCGTAAAAAGTGTTCAGGTCGTCAACATACTCTTTTTCTTTTTCCCCTCTCTAAAAATACAGATTTTCTTTTGTTCCTATAGCCTACAATGTTTTTCATTCCATCCCAGACACATCTCAAGTTATTTGATCTAAATTTTTCTTCAATGTTGTTTTTGTATTCCTTTTGGCATTCTTTAATTTTCTTTTTTAATTCTTTCTGAACTCTTTTCTTCTTTTCGTCATTTTCTCCATGAATGCACATTTTTTGTTATTGAGTAAAAGTTTGAGTTCGCGTGTCACCCATGGTTTATTATTTGGAAATACTTTTGTGGTTGTCTTTTCTAGGACAGATTCTTGACAAAAATTAACATAAGAGCTCACAACATCATTCAGTTCCTCAAGGCTCTCACATGAGTCACAAAACACACTCCAATCAGTACAAGCAAAACAACCTTTCAACCTTTCACATGCATCATCATTCCAGACAAACTTAGTTTTCTTAACTGGCTTTTCCTCAATCAGTTTGGTCTTGTACTTGGGCATCATTAGTATCATGTTGTGGTCTGATGCGCCGAGTGGTGGAAGAGCCTTGCTTTTATATCCATTTGCCACATTAGAATAAAATAGGTCAAGTATTTTATCTTGACGTGTTGGACATGTCACATGTTGGTAGAATGGAAGGGAAGGGTCAAGGTTCCTTTGATTGAAATCCCCAGTTGTAACTATCACAGAATCGGGGGATGACGTTAATTGTTCATTAAGTATGTCTGTAATTTCCATTGTTGTTGTTGATGTGTTAGCGTCGCATGGGATAGAGACTACATTTACTATTATCTTTTGAAATTCTCTTGGCATATAATATGGTCTTAAAGATAGGCTAAGGAACTCACAATCAGCAGTGCAGTGTTTTTTTCAAAATATGGATGTTGTTTTCATGACACCATCGTTTGTTTATATAGGCACAGACACCTCCTTCACGGGTTTTGATCAAGTTTGTGGTAGCCCGGTCATTTCTTCCCAATACAAAGCCGTCCATCTCAAAACTACTGTCCGGCATTTCTTCCTTTAACCACAACTCGCTTAGACACATAATAGAGGCGTTTCTATATTCGCTCAAGTAACGAGTACATGCTTAAAGTTCATGGTGTTTGTTGTTAAGTGACCGTGCATTTCCCGTGATCACAACTGGCGACACATGTCGCTTCCGTCTCCTGACCATATGCGCTTTGACGCCACCTTTTCTTCCTCTTTCATTTTTCTTCTGTTGGTGTCATTCCAAATTGACCACGTTGTCGTGAAAGTGAACATTGTTCAGTACACCAGAGCAAAGGGATCTCAAAGTAAGTGAATCATAAACATGGCGTTGAGATTGAACCTCACCAAAATGCTCTAAAGATATAATTTGTTTGAAAGCCAGAACCTATCAGTAATAAAACCAAGAATGTCCGCACAAAGAGAGGAATCACAATCATATCATCTATTTTCACCAATAACTTTCAACTTCCAAAGAAGTAGTATAGGAAACCAATATTCTAATATCACGGAAAAGTTGAGAAACACGTCCTTGCCGTATGACTGAAGACGGTAAAAGACTTTGAACGGATTCGCCAACTTTACAACGGTTGCCTTGGTGGACAATTTGATTCATTTCAAAGTCGTGAAGTATGCATGATGTAGAATATAAAGGTAAAGATGGATTTATTAAAGTCCATATACCTGTACTAGTACAGGCTTGCTGACTTTACATCATTTATCCCCATGCAGGTAATTTCAGTCAAAGTCTTTCTCAACTCCCTGATGAGCATACAGTACAGCAGCATGTAAGGCGCCTCGTACTAACACTCTGACAATATCTTTCTCTACCTATAGCTGGGTTCCCATTCACACCCGAGCAGTGAGGAAAGCAGAGTAATCTCAGGGTGAATTAGGAGGGAACAGAAAAAACGAAAGGAGAAGTGAAAAAGTGGAAGGAAAGAAATAGGACCTCAACCACAATAACAACCACAATAAAACAACAACAATTACAACCACAACAACAACAACAACAATTACAACCACAATAACAACAGCAATAAAAAACAACAGCACGTTACCTCATTCTGCACCTCAGGAAGCACAGCACGGGTGGCCCTGTCATACACAGCCATGGCGTGTCGTGCCATACCGTGTTCCATCTCCAGCTTAGCGTACAGCAGGTAGATCTCTGCAGGAACCAGTGAGAGACACACATATTAAATATGAATACATTACATCTAACATGAATGATGCTGTGCTTTTAAATCTATTTTCACAGACATACACGGTGTTCAAATGTAAAAAAACTAGACCCAATGGGGATACACAAATTGCTCACATGGTTATCACACAAGTTTCTATTGGTTCTTGTGCCATGGAATCCTAACTAGACAAAGCATAGGGGCTTCCTAATGTTAAAAGCGGGGGAAAAAAGGGTGTTACTAATTTTAGACTTACACGGTTTGCGACATCCGCCGTCAACATCTTTTTCTTACCGTAGTAACATTGAACCAAATGACGAGGAGATTGACAGGGCTTTAAAATTCAAATAGATAACGAAATTAAACCCATTTCATCACTGCAACTTCTCAATATGCTTCGTTCAGTCAGGTTCCCTCAAGGCCGTTACAGCCCATAGAACCGGAGCTTGTCCCACTCTCAATAGCGTGAAGTGGAACAGGTGATAATCATCACCTCCTAGATAGGATGCTAGTCTGATGCAGGTTTTTACTCTCAAGCTACAGCTAGTACCCATTTGCACCTGGGTTGAGTGAGGAAATATGCGTGTTGAGTGTCTTTCCCAATGGGCACAACTGGCGTTGCTAGGATTCAACAGCCTAACCGCTCGGCCACCAACGCCACAAACGGCAATAAGATTGATGAGGCTTTAAAATCTAAACCTTTTATCACTGAAACTTCTCAATACGCTTACATCAGGTCCGTCTAAAATTGTATTTCTGTACCTTGTTGGGCGATTTTTAAATGGGAAAATGAAAGGAAAAAGGTGAAATCTAAGCAGAAGACTATGATTTTGATATCATTTATGTAAATGAAGGTCGGTCACACAGGCAAAAAGACATTCAAAATTCTCACCTTTAGCAAATCGCTCTGGACAATTTTCAAGGCACTGCTCAAACAAGTCTCTAGCTCTTTCCAACTTTGTGCCCTCCTGAAAAAAAAACGAAAAAGGAATAAAATTGATAAAAACCAAAGCAAGTGTTACAAGGAAATATCTCTCTCTCTAATTATCCATCTATCATATCACTCAATGTATCTTTTTATTTATCTATGTATCTATCTCTCCATCTATTTATATATATATATATATATATATATATATATTTATTTTTTTATTTAAAAAAAATTAATTTTCCCCATTGTAATGGATTGATATCAGTATATACATTGTAATGGATGATGATATGTCAGTACCACATTGTAATGAATTGATATATGTCAGTATCATATTGTGATGGATTGATATGTCAGTATCACATTGTGATGGATTGATATGTCAGTATCACATTGTAATGGATTGATATGTAGTACCACATTATAATCTTGATATTTCTATCATTGTAATGGATTGATATGTCAGTATCACATTGTAATGGATTGATATGTCAGTATCACATTGTAATGGATTGATATGTCAGTACCACATTGTAATGGATTGATATGTCAGTATCACATTGTAATGGATTGATATGTCAGTACCACATTGTAATGGATTGATATGTCAGTATCATATTGTAATGGATTGATATGTCAGTATCACATTGTAATGGATTGATATGTCAGTACCACATTATGATATATCATTGTAATAAGTTGATATGATATGTCAGTACCACATTGTAATGGATTGATATGTGTACCACATTGTGATGGATTGATATGTCAGTATCACATTGTAATGGATTGAATGTAAGTATCACATTGTAATGGATTGATATGTCAGTCAGTACCATTGTAACGATTGATATGGATTGATATGTCAGCATCACATTGTAATGGATTGATATGTCAGTACCACGTTGTAATGGATTGATATGTAAGTACCACATTGTAATGGATTGATATGTCAGTACCACATTGTAATGGATTGATATGTCAGTACCACATTGTAATGGATTGATATGTCAGTACCACATTGTAATGGATTGATATGTCAGTACCACATTGTAATGGATTGATATGTCAGTATCACATTGTGTAGTGCAACTATAAACAATTTACATGAAGCCAACAAATGTTTTCTCACCAATAGATCCTTTACTGGTTAAATGTTTTTCTGTTGGGGAATTGTGGTCAATGGTGGTCAAGGGGAGGGTAAGGGTGATGAAACAAAGGGGACGCGGAACAACACAAACAAACTAAAATTATGAATACGGTTAAACGGGACGAGAACAAGCAAGGAGAAACTCACGTCGTCGGTCTATGAACTTTATCAAGTACGTGTTCCAGATATCATTTAGACATTTGGCCACTTGAAAAAGGCGATTCTTTTCGAATAAGCCTGTGGATAAAAAATTTAAAAAGCAAAAACGATAAAAAAAATTTAAAAACCAACAAAAACAAGCGAATATTACAGCAATGTGACACAGCAATTGCGGAAAGCAACAAAAATGATACAAGTTGAACAGAGAGTCAGTTTAAACTACTGGACAGTCACACTTTGGAGTTAACTGAAAAGCACTGAATTTTATTAAAGAAATTCTTGAGGCAAAGCCATTCAGATAATATCAGATCTGCTATGAGAAACGATTTTTAAAGTTTGGAGGGAGGTGGGGAGGAGATTTTATTTGAAAAAAAAAATGAGAATGATTTTTTAAAATTCTTTAAAACAGATACTTTTAACCACCCTAATTGAACTCAGCACGTGTAAATTAGCTGAAAACAGTAGAAAAAATTGTGTTTATCATTTGTTGCCATAGGAACACCGCCATCTTGGATTTTCATTGCGAAAATTCCCAACAACTTCAATTCAAATAGGCTTTTTCAGGTTTGAACAGATTTGGCTATAACTTTGCACAATAATTATTCGTTTCAATATCTAGTCACAACCAGTAGGGATTTTCTATAAAGTGAACGATTTTGATTTTATGATTTTTTTGAAAATGCATACATAGCAGTTTTTCCATTTTTTGGCAAACTTAATTTGAAGATAGAAAAAATGGCTACTGGGTGAAATTTTGAATTGCTTCACAGATGCTTTACACCAAAATTGGGGGCAATTGGACAATAAATAAACAAGAAGATTGCAAATCACTGTCACATTTTGAGAAAATCGCATTTGAATCTATATCTTCTGCTACTTGAATGTTTTTCTGAAACCCAGAAAAGAATAGTAAATACTTTGAAACGTCATACAATCTTGAGAGGCTCTCAAATACTTCATGTAGCTTGTCCAAACCGCCCCGTTTTTCCGTTCACTACGGTGCGAGTCGCAGATTCCGCTAATTTTCAGTCCTATTCACCTTGCCCCCTCTCTATACAATGTAGTAGCGTAATATGGCTTACACCATTGGATAGCTCTATTCAAGCCCTTTCCAACCATGTGTGTTGTGATAGGGAATGTGTAATACAATGTGCTCTAATATTCTAATAAACGAGGATGATCAAACGCAAAAGCTAGTGACGAGTCGGTGAAAAACTAGCTCTCGAGACACTCCTCTCTCTTTCTTGGTGTTACACGATAGCTCAATGAATGATAGTCGGCTCTGATAAGTCAAATCAGATTGTGCTAAAAATATGCTTTACAACGATACCCCACAGTCCCGCCGATGTCAAAGTAAAGAGCACGTCTGAGGCGATTACAGTTTTAAATCGCTCTGTACAGCCACTTATGTAAGAAACTCAGAGAAAACGAACACACCAAAAGAAAGCTCATTCAATTTTGCATTAGAAACTTATAGTGTCATTAAATTTTGACTTAGCGAGGTATCACGACAGAGCTGTGCTTAACGCGTCCTAAACCAAAACACGGCATGGCCTTCAACCTAGATCTAGTAGGCGGTACTGATCAGTCGCTGGGCTCGGGCCATGTGTGCATCGTCGATTCAGTGCGTAGAAACAAATTAATTTTGTTTTTGCCTTTTTTCATTTTCTACATCGATAAAAAGGCTGTCTTGTAATTTTCGGAGAATCGTGAAAAAATTGGGCTTGTTTCTATGTATTCACAACTTCAAGTTTAAGAAGTATGAGAGTTTTGTGAGTGATCGTTTTTGTGAGATATAGATTAGAAGGTTAAATTTGGTGTTTTGGCCCATTTGAAAAATTTAACAAATTTTCACAAATTAAAAAATTCATAACTTCATTTAATATTGTCCTACAGAAATGATTTTTGTATCAAATTACTCAGGTAATAAAGTTTTTTTCTAGTGGTAGCAACTGTTTTTCCATTGCTTACACTTGCTCGTTTTCGGTTTGGACTACCTACTTTTTGTCAACCCAATTTCAACTGCTCCAGGTCCCTTATACTAATGTCGGAGAGCAGGTGCATGAAACGTCTCCCGTAAATTGTGACGATCTACGTCAATATTCATAATAGTTTGTGAGGGCACTTGTCTTATAACAGGTGCGTGAAACGTCTCCCGTAAATTGTGACGATCTACGTCAATATTCATAATAGTTTGTGAGGGCACTTGTCTTATAACAGGTGCGTGAAACGTCTCCCCGTAAATTGTGACCGATCTACGTCAATATTCATAAAAGTTCGTGAGGGCACTTGTCTTATAACAGGTGCGTGAAATGTCTCCCGTAAATTGTGACGATCTACGTCAATATTCATAATAGTTTGTCAAAAGTAGATTTTTCGGATAGTGTACTTTGTAATGGTTAGAATGAGTAACCAACTTGCTATATTTTAAACAAGATAGGCCTGTATCGTTTCTAAAAAAATCTTATAAAGGAATCGATACAGAGTTTTTAAAAAAATAGTATCAATGTGAAGGGCATGAACTGCTTTATCCAATAGTTCAATAAACTAGATTTATCAAATTTGTGGTAAAAACGCCTTCCTCAGGAACCCGCCCTCCCTTCACCCCCTTAACGTGCAAAGAAAGTTGTGACCTGCACACACAAGGGGCTTTCCTTTTCTGTCGTGTCTCCAACAGGACTAGGTGTCGCACCACATGCTGGATCTGAGGAGTGAGCACAACCTCATTAACTTTCTATCCGAAAGGCAACGATTTGACCAGTGGAGACCGCTGTGTGTCTCCCTCTTACAACAGATGTCTAGAATCCCATCACCTACCTTGAAAGCTTCCTCAAAATAGTTGTTTTCCTCCAGAAACATAGCGTAGTTGATGATGATTTGGGGCGTGGCAATGCGCAGGTCGATAATCTTGTCGTACACCGCTTTACAAGTCTGACAAATAACACATACAAGACAATTATTATTATATTACTTTTATTGAAGGGAGTGCTACCATGCAATCTTAAAAAAACAAAAACAGCCTGAAAATTGGTGATTGATTGATTGACTGAAATTTACCCTGGTCACAACTATATGTTGTGATCTCAGGGCGAACTAAGAGGAAAAAAAGACAAGTGAAATAGCGAAAGAAATTTTCCCTCTCAGATGAAATAAAAGTATTTGAATTGAGTTTAATTAAATCGAATTGAATTGAAAGGAAAGAAGTAGGATCCACCAGTAGCGCCTGCCAACCACCCACTAAAAACAAAGATCCACAGAAAACAGAAATACAAAGAAAGAAATGGAAAGACAACGTAGAAACGGAGAGGAGAGGACAAGGAAGAGTTTTCTCCTTGACCCAAAACCCTGGCCCGGGACAGAGAAAAGCAGTCCTGGAGGGCTGGGACGACATTGATGAGGGCAGCCACTGGATACAGGACACGACAGGGCAGCCTGAAGGGTTATGGGGATACAGGACACGACATTGATGAGGGCAGCCATATAGGGTTATGGGATACAGCACGACATTGATGAGGGCAGCCATATAGGGTTATGGGGATACAGGACACGACATTGATGAGGGCAGCCATATAGGGTTATGGGGATACAGGACACGACATTGATGAGGGCAGCCATATAGGTTATGGGGATACAGGACACGACATTGATGAGGGCAGCCCTGGAGGGCTATGGGGATACAGGACACGACATTGATGAGGGCAGCCCTGGAGGGCTATGGGGATACAGGACACGACATTGATGAGGGCAGCCCTGGAGGGTTATGGGGATACAGGACACGACATTGATGAGGGCAGCCATGTAGGGTTATGGGGATACAGGACACAACATTGATGATGGCAACCATGTAGGGTTATGGGGATACAGGACACGACATTGATGATGGCAGCCATGTAGGATTTTTGTTTCTTTGTTTGATTGCAAGTATACCACCGTTCACCATATACAGGGATCTCAGGGCATGTGAATTCAAGAGAAAATTGCAAGATGAAAGACATGTGAAAGAGTGAAAAGGAAAGAAGTAGGATCTACCAGTAGCGCCCACCACCAACTGCCCACAGGTTGATTGGCTTTGCTTTCATTGTCATTAACCCCGTACACCATATGCATTGATCTCAGGGTGTGTGAATTGAGGTGAAAGATACTTGAAAGAGTAGAGACCTACCAGTAGGGCCCGCCAACTGCCCACTGGGTGATTGGATTATTTTCTATTCCATTTTGATGTTAAGAACTGAGTGGTTTTTGCTGAGTTTTTGGTGTAAATGTGCCCGCTATTAAAGCCTCCTTATTCGGGAGGAAAAGCTGCGCATTATAAAAGTCCACTTTTAATATTAATATTATTGTTGCCAGGTATGCAACTGAATCTCACCTTGAAAGTGCCAAAGCTTTCCTCCAGGTCAGCATACAGGGACCAGACTTTGAGTGACTTGTGAACTCTGGACTGAACTGTTTCCGACTGCAATGTAAAGTGAAACAGGGGGTTTATTTTGAGGTTTTTTTTGGGGGTTTTTTACAGCCCCAACCAGGATGCCGAAATGG
The DNA here is from genome assembly GCA_037039925.1 of Doris montereyensis. Classification (NCBI taxonomy): domain Eukaryota; kingdom Metazoa; phylum Mollusca; class Gastropoda; order Nudibranchia; family Dorididae; genus Doris; species Doris montereyensis. The sequence goes on from JAXRKP010001243.1 coordinate 91,762, forward strand.
AATCTTTAACAAGGTAGAAAATCAGGGCAAACAATGTTTTACTATTGTAATTTTTCAAAGCTGGTTAAATATATCAACAAGACGACTCCAATTTTAGGTTAGCCTGATATCGATACTTATTCTTGTAAAATCAGTAGCATTAATAGGGTGCCTAGAGCTCATTTGTGCATGAAGTGCTGGCGCTCTATAAATGTACAATAGTGTTATAATTATTATTGTTAGTATTATTATCCTAATCAGTATTATTATTAGAAATCAAATAGCCATCTTATGTAGCCTGATGATCTGTCAAGTAAAAAAAAAAACAAACAAAATAAGCAGGATTTCCAGCAAAAGCAGTGAAAGTGTCACCCCTCTCAAATGTAAAAATAAAGAACCCATATTCAAAGCTAAGTTTCGTCGGTGGCAGAGAAGTTAGGCTGCGAGACTGGGGATCATGAAATCGAATCCAAGCAAAGCTAGATCCGACGCTGTGTCCCTTGGGAAAGACACTTAACACACATTTCCCCCACTCTACCCAGATGCAAATGGGTACAAGCACTATCTTGGTAGTAAAAATATGCGCCAGACTAGCACCCTGGCCAGGAGGTGATTATTATCACCTGTTTCGCTCACGTTATTGAAACCGAGATAAGCTCCTGCTCTATGGGCCATAACAGCCTTGAAGGAACTTTACTATTCAGAGCTGGACAGAGGAGAATCAGGAGAGGAGTCCTAAATTTTTCAAGCACATGGCATAATGTGGTAGTTTGCCATTGACTTTACGGTCGTCTTTACTTTCGCCGAGTTCGAATAGACCTGGCTACCCATTTCACTGCCAGGCCGACGAGAGCGCCAGAAAAAGATCTGCCCTGACTGGGAATCGAACTCGGCTCTTCTAGGTGGTAGTCAGACGCTCTACCGCCTAAGCTACCGGTGTCTCCACCGATTATGTGACAGCTAATTGTTGGTGAGTTTCACAGTCAATCAAATAGTAATAGCACAGTAACCCAAACTCATGGCAAAGCTATATTTAAATTCAACCACAAGAACTAGACGAGACATGATTTGCCTGTTTCATTGAAATTCTCCCTGTCCATCACATGCCCTAATCTCAGGTTAAATTAGCCTGATTTTGATTTGCCCAAAACCTGCATCAGACTAGCGTCCTGGCCAGGAGGTCATTATTGTCACCTACTCTACTTCATGCTATAGAAACCAGGATAAGCTACAGCTCTATGGACCTTGAAGAAACTTTACTATTGAAGATATATGTTTAATGAAGACCAACGTCTATTGGTATTGAAGACCTATGTTTACTGGTACTGAAGACATACATCTAATGAAGACCTCTATGTCTATTGGCATTGAAGACATACTGTTTATTGGTATTGAAGACATACGTCTAATGAAGATCTCTATGTCTATTGGCATTGAAGACATACTGTTTATTGGTATTGAAGATCTAATGAAGATCTTTATGTCGTATTGAAGACACAATGTTAATTGGTATTGAAGACATCTCTATGTCTATTGGCATTGAAGACATAATGTTTGTTGGTATTGAAGACATGCTATTGAAGACCTCAATGTCATCTAGCATTGAAGATAATGTTTCTATTGCATTGAAGACACAATGTTTATTGGTACTGAAGACATACGTCTATTGAAGACTTCAATATCTATTTATATGGAAGACATGAAGACGTCTATTGACGACCCCAATGTCTATTAGCAATGAAGACATAATGCGCCCTGGCCAGAGACACTGACTCAGAGGCACGGTACAAACCTCGTCGTGGTAGGCAACTTGACGTTTCAACGGAGTGGTGGCTCTCTGCATCAGTTTTAAAGCTTCCTCACTTTCACTGAAATACACAAAACAAAATCTTCAGTCATTTTTCTTCCTGTCAACAATATGACTGCCGTGCCATCGCTGATATATCTGTGCCTCTGAGCGATGGGTTGTTTTACGCCAAACAAACGCTGATGTATCGGCTGTCGGTGTTTCTTCACATTGTTTCACAGACTGATACTGTATTACCGTACTGCTGTATACTACTGTACTGCCGTACTACCGTAATACTGCACTACCGTACTATGAAACAGAAATTGTGAAAACGCCCACAACCGACATATCAGCATTTGGCATAGAACAACCCAGCGAAAGCACCGATAGATCAGGGATTGGCACTCAACATGTAGCAAAGTTATGTGCCCTTGAAATGCATCACTTTTATTTTCCTTGTGGGGGTTGAATTAAAATGGCATGGAACAAGAACTTTTTTTGGGGGGGGGGGGGGGGGGGGGGGGGGCACTATAAGAAGAAGAAAAAAGGAGGGGGGGAATTGTGTCAAAAACAATGCCAAGAGATACAAAAGAAATATAGAACAACTCTTCAACCAATCTACAATAAACGATATAAAAGTCGTTTATGATTGATACATTTATTTGGCACCACCAACAGGCAGGATTGCAGCTGAGGTCCATCACGCCTTTATCAATTTGTACTTTATTCATGAAGAGAAAACCAAAAGGCAAACGACTTACTCGTGTCGTAACTCCATCTCTGCCCACTCGCACCAAACAGAGGCCAGATCATCCACGTGTTTGTAGGGAACTTGGGTGGCTTTCTCAAACACTATCCGGGCCTGGGCAACAAAAGGAAAGAATAAGATGACATTTTACCATTGTTAGCATCAACCAGGTTTTTATTATATTATGTATATATATATATATATATATATTATGTATATATATATATATATATATATATATATATATATATATATATATATATATATATATATATATATATATATATATATATATATATATATATATATATATATATATATATATATATATATATATATATATATATATATATATATATATATATATATGTATATATATATTTACATCTACCCTTTTTCTCCCCAGACCTGCTAGTCTCAAACTCTAAATTTGGAAGAAAAAAAACTTGTCTCATTTTTTTGGTAATTTGAAGTGTAAATGAATACTAACTTTTGCATTGAAGAATCTGTATCCGAATATCTAAATAACTAAACCGTACTTAAAAGCCTACCTTTCATACTAAACCAACCGTCGTCAGCATTTAGCCTATACACAGACGTGGACTCAACAGCTTAGACTCCAATCTGATTAGTCACTTTTAACCTCTAGATCTAAATTTAATCCTTCAATTTCTAGATCGCAAAGGGTGCCAATATCCAAATGAAGTAATGAGCCTACTGACATGCAACAATCAAAACAAATACATTAGACCTAGAAATGATTTAGAATCCAACTGAATATCTTTACATTCTAGATCTAGAGTCTAGATATCTTACTAGATCTACATCTAGAGTCTAGATCTAATTCTTCGATCTAAGAATGAATATAATGCCAAGCATAAGGAGTCAAAACAGAGGTGCAATAGTCTAAGTGAATAAAATAGGTCTATAATCTACTAGATTTAAATCTACTTATATCTACAGATGTAGATTGAAACATTTAGCATCATCCAATATCCATGTGAGCAATTTGTTGATAAAACATATAGACCATTTCAGAAATAAAAGCTGCGGAAATAGGAACAGAAGAAAATGATGACTGACAGTGTAGTAGTTTGTGTCAACTAGGCTTATCATAAATTAATGCCCTCTGTCTATCCAAGACCTGAGAGTACCAACATTTCAGAACAAACGGGTAGACTATTTTATGGAGGGGACTGAAATTGAAAGACGGATATCATAGCCGGTACTCAATTATTTGATCCACACAATTCACTGGGTGGCCCTACAATAATCGGTAATCAGGAAGATCTGAATTCAGCATTGAAAATCCATGACAACAAACTAGTCTGAGTCCCTTGGATTAGGAACGATTGGTCCAATCATTATACAGCTAAATAGAGAAACAGAAAACTTTTCAGTTCCCCCCCCCCCCAAAACTCATTCTCGAAAATCTGTCATTTATCTCCTGGTTTTGTAGTCCCGTAATCAGCATTGATTTTTGTTAACAGTTACGGCCATTCGTAAAACTAGGCAGGTCTGCCTCCCAACCCCACTCAACAATGAAAATGACTCTCTCTTCTCTCTCTACCTGCTCTACAAATGATCAGTCAGCAACAGGCTCTGACCCCATCCTTACTGTCAACCATCTTTCCTTTATTTAGCCATGTCATTAATCACAGACACTGTAAATGAACTCTAATCAACGGCAACAGAAAATCAAACATAATGAACACACACACACACACACATACGGCAATACTCACATCCTCAATCTGATCGTTTTTCTCGTAAAACTTGGCAAACTCCACCCACAACGTGTGTGGCCTGCCAGAGGCCAGCTTGGGGTCTACCGTCTGAACTGCTTCTGTGTACGTGTTGATAATCTGTAAGGATACATATTTTATACATAATATATACAAACATAATTACCCAAAGCGACAACAATACCCTTCAGATGAGTAGTAGATAGACATGGGCATTACTATCCCAGCCTTTTGTTTTTAAACTGTTCAAAATGGAAGCTAAGAAAAATGAAAAATCTATGCAAAGAGGGAGAAACAATGAGATTTTCCTTAATTAAACCTCACTTCGGTAAAACAATTCCTCAAATGATAATCACTCTTAAGATCATTTAGAACCTTAATGCAAAACATGGTCACTCTTAGTAACCCAACAACAGAGCCTTTGACGTACAAAGAAGGAGAGCAGCTCAAAATTATCTTAGTTTTCTTAGGTCTGCTAGCCCTTGTGGGGAAGACATCATCCACATTTGCCCTTCGTTTGCCACAGTCCTGGGCTGTCTTTCCAGCTCTTGCCAGCCGTATCCCATTTTCTTCATTTTTGACTCCAAGTCCCTTCGCCATGTGTTTGGCAGTCTTCGTCTCTTTCTTTTCCCCTTCGGATTCCAGGTCAGGGCATGCCCAGTGGTGTTTTGCTTAGGCTTTCTCTAGGTGTGACCTATTCACCGCCATATTTTCTTTGTTATGTCCTCATTGACCAAAAGTTTCAAGGTTCTTTCCCAAAGCATCTGTTGTTAATGATGGCGCCTGGCCAGTGTAATTGAAGGATCTTTCGTAAGCAGCTGATAACAAATGTCTGGAGCTTCCCTGTCGTGGTCTTTGTTATTCTCCAAGACAGATTTCATGTTCGAATTAGAGAGACAAACTTTGGTGCTGGTGGAGAAAATCCAGGACTTTCAGAGGTCTTTGAGTTTTCCGACTCATGCTTTCCCTTCCACATCAGGCTGTTCTTGTTTTTCCCGATTTTCAGTGTTCTTTATTTACATCCACATCAGTTCCTCCTCCACCCTGCATGGGAAATCTTGCACCTAGGTGAATGGAAGAACAGGTTTGATTCTCTTCTCGGTCCACAGGGGATTTGTCTAAAGTCCACAGGTTCTTTATTTATCTCCACAGAGTTTATGTGTATTCAGCAAGATGTGGAGTCTTCTTTGTTACAGATGTTGTGATCAATCCACCAAGCTATCAAGATGGGATGCTAGTCTTATCTTGCATCTGCAGTCAGTCAAGTATGGAAGAACAGGTTTGAGATCCTCCATAAAGTCCAAGTCATCAAGCTGGGTCCACAGAGTCCAAGTCATCAAGCTGGGTCCACAGAGTCCAAGTCATCAAGCTGGGTCCACAGAGTCCAAGTCATCAAGCTGGGTCCACAGAGTCCAAGTCATCAAGGGTCCACAGAGTCCAAGTCATCAAGCTGGGTCCACAGAGTCCAAGTCATCAAGCTGGGTCCACAGAGTCCAAGTCATCAAGATGTGTCCACAGAGTCCAAGTTACAAGAGTCAGAGTCAAAGTCATCAAGCTGTGTCCACAGAGTCAAGATGTGTCCACAGAGTCAAGTCATCAAGCTGGGTCCACAGAGTCCAAGTCATCAAGCTGGGTCCACAGAGTCAAAGTCATCAAGCTGGGTCCACAGTCCAAGTTATCAAGAGTCCACAGAGTCAAAAATCAAGCTGGGTCCACAGAGTCCAAGTCATCAAGCTGGGTCCACAGAGTCCAAGTCATCAAGCTGGGTCCACAGAGTCCAAGTCATCAAGCTGGGTCCACAGAGTCCACTGAATGAATGCCATTGTTCTTCTCTACTGTGGTTCTACTCATCACCCAGACACGACGGCCAATAAAAACAGAGAATGGTGAGAGAAGGTGTCCATGACGCACCCCTAGTCTTTTCTCGGAAGGTGATGAGTCATTTGTCCTCCTTTGGACCACTTGGCACGCCACAGCTTCCCATGACGTCTCCATCAGGATGTTATGCCCGGGGTGATATTTAGTACAACTATTAGATCGAGTCAGCACTCAATACTGAGTTAACACAGGTCGCCATGAATGCTACTGTTAACATTTTTCAATTATAAAACCTGTTAAAAATGGCCGTTTTGGTGCATACAAATTTTACTTCAAGACAGGGAAACAATAGAATTTTCCCAAATCAAACGTTGCTTCTGGTAGAAGAACTCTTCAAATGAAAACGATCTTAGGAACATTTAGAATCTACTGGCACATATGTACTCTTCGTAGCCTGGCAACAGCCTACTTTGACCTACAAAAAGGACCAACTAAGAATCCTATCCTATATATATATTTAGATGCACAGACATGGCAACCACATCCTGAGGTTTGACAACACACACAACCAAATGGTGTACAAAACTCCAGCAGGTTACTTACAATTTCATTTGACTTTACCCACATCCACAACTAAGTTGATCTCCGCGTTTTTAATAGAATTTTCTTTCGAATTTTGCCCCAGAGAGTCCTGTCAACAGCCAATGGATCTTTACCATGCACAGAGTGTTGTGAGCTCCACACAGGCCTTCCTTTTCATCATCCACCTCTGATGGGACTAGAGTCCATCCACCCACCCGGACTAGCAAGGGGGATGAGTTTTAGTAGAAAACTCTAGAAAAGTTTCAAACCCGTCAGGGCACAAACCTACGACCTTTCGGTTGAGAGGTAGACACTTTACCTCTGGACACACCCCCCACACCAAATTATAGAATACTTACCTCTCTTGGTTTCCCTTCAAAAAGAGTGACTCTTTTATGCCATTCGTGGACATTGTGGGGATTTTGTCGTAGAAGAACACTGACCAAAGAAAAGAAGGAACCAAATAGAAAATTTCAGCCTGAGCGGTAATTTACCCCACCCACCATATGCGGTGATATCAGGGTAAATCAAAATACCGTAAAAGGGTGAAATAAAAAAATAAGTAGGATGTACCAGCAGCACCCTATCAGCCTCATGGCAACAGCAATTGTTAACAATCAAATAAGTTATATAGTATAGCAACCATTTTATGTAACAAAGCAGATATACGATTTGACTTTCACATACACATTAGCTCGCAGGTTTTAGTTTAGATTGGTGGCATTGGAATCGACTTAGTGAATGAATGGTGATTTCAGGGTGAAACAAGAGGAAAACAGTAAGAACGGTTTGCTTATTTGGAATTAACTGTGTCCACTCACCATATGTGGTAATCTCAGGGTGACTCAGAGGGAACCGTTCAAATTTACCCTGCCCACCATTGCGGTGATCTCAGGGTGAATTCAGAAGAGGCAGCAAGGTGAAAGATAAGTGAAAGAAGGAAAGGAAAGAAAATTAGGTCCTACCAGCTATCGCCTGCCAAAGTGGCCGCCAGAGGGAAACACCAAGATGAATGATGTGACAGAGTGAAAGGAAATAGGATCTACCACCCGGCAATGCCTGCCAGCCATGAACGGAAGCAATAAGAAGAAGGACAAGTGAAAAAGGTGAGAAGAAAAAGTAAGACCTACTAGCAGCCCCCACTAGACACCCTCACCGACTCACAAGAAACTCAGGGTGTAGCGAAATGGTGTGATGACGGATAAGCTGACAGCCATATTAAATGGGAGCTAAAACAAATATTATCAGCCTTCAGAAATGAGATCAATAATTCTATTGTTTTAAGTTGAAGAAGTTTGAAATGATTATTTTGACAACGGATAATTTACGTTTCCACTCCTTTACCTGTTGAGAAGTAAAGGCCGTCTGTCCATCAAATCTTCCAGTCTGGCCAACCTTACCTCAAGTTCGAGATCATCTGTGTCAAACAAAAGACGAGCAAACATCAGGTTATTACTACAAAAAGTTTTAACATTCCAAATATGACGACTTCGTTTTATTTTCATTGCTACGACGGAAATCTTTTTAAATTGAAGACATGATTTGACATTGAAAACGAACAGACCTTTTCTATGTTTCAGAGAATCAAAATTTGCTTTTAATGGAAAGGGAGAGTCAAAACATTTAAAAATGAACAGTATACATTATGATAACAATCCAAAGAGTGATTTTTTATTTCATTCACCCACATCCACAACTCAGGTGATCTCAGCAAAGAAAGGCGTGCATAGAGCTCATAATTTCTCAATGAGTTTATTTACATAAAGATAAAAACCCTCTAATAGTCTGTTTCATTTTTTACCCCATCCACCATAGCGGTGATCTCTGGGGTGAATTAGAGGAAACAGCAAGATGAAAAATAAGTAAAAGGACAGAGGTAGGACCTATCAGCAGCCCAAAAAAAACCCCACCTCCTTCAGTGGTTGGTTTGCCAGAGGACTTTCCAACACTGGGTAACAGGAAAAAAAGAAAGACGATGCGAAAAATATTTGTATGTACTATCTGTATAGAAAGATAAAGATCAATTCACAGTCTGCATCCCTGCACAAGCACAGGTTCACCGACTGTACATCCTTATTCCCCAGGCCATTTCATTCATAATTCCTCTCATCTCCCTGGGAAGCATACAGTACAACAACCTGTTTAGGCGCTTCACACTAACACTGTGACAAGTTATTTATTTACATATAGTTGAGTACTCATTCACACGATGTGAAAAAAAACCTCAGCCTGGGCTAACCAGGGTTTGGAACCATTGCCTGGAACCATTGCCTGGACCCATTGCCCATTGCCAACATGATTACAAACTCATGCCACTTTTGATTGTGCCACAACGCCTCCCAGAAATGTCAAATTAACAGAAGACAAAAACCAAAATAAATGCTCTTCTCATGAAACTTCTTACTGTATTATACTGGAGGTCCAGAAGAACATTCTATCTTTCATTACAACACCACAGCACCAAATTCATAAAATCAAAAAAAGATACATTAATGCGGCAAAGAATTTTTTTTTAAACTTAAACACCAAACATGAAAACCCCTTTATATATATATATATAATAAAAAAAAAGAAAAGACTTTGAGGCAAAAAACAAACAAATCAAAATGTTAAAAAAACACATTGAAACTTTTGCCCATGTCAGAAGAGGCGGTTGACTCACCATCCTCCTCTCCGCCGTCCTCTTCCATCGTCTCCATCTTGGCGGCAATGATGCTCTTCTCAAACTGGGCGCAGGCATCAAAGACTTGAGTGAAATCCCTTACCGTTATCACAGTCTGTATCGCCTCCTCATAAATATCTCGTGCCTAGGAGACAATGAGATATAATTCTAAAAATCATATATATATATATATGTGTGTGTTCATTATACTGTTAATAAGTGACATCAGTGGCTAAGTGGTTGAATCCCAGCAAAACCTGGGCCGCCGTTGAGTTCCCTGGGAAAGCATAGCAATGTACAGAATAGAAAACCTGTCGATGGTGTCAGACACAAACCAGCCAAGTTCCAAATTTTCAATTTTATGAAAAACAGCTTTTTCATCTTAACAAAAAACTAAAGCTACTCTGTGTACAAATAGCAGAAGACATTATCTTATAGAAATATTTCAAAACTACGTTTTATCAAACTGGCTAAGTTGAGCTTTCGTTTTTCATATCGGCACAACACAGCCAAGCCAGTTTTCAACTGGATGGGTCGGTCAAGGTACAAATAACTGAGTGTTTCAATTTGTTTTGTCTCAAAACGGCCATGTCCAAGACGTTATAATAAATTAACCTCATTTCAAAAAATAATTAGCTCATTGGAACAAACATCCCATCCATCTTATGTGTGCAAAATGTTATAATTTAAAACTATTTCAAGAAAATTAAACAGTTTTCTGTCTCTCCTGTAAAATTAGTGTTTTTCAACTTGGCCGGTTTGTGCCAGACACCATCGATGTGTAGATTGTCACGTTGTCGCACATGTAAAGTGAAGTCTCTTCAAGGCCCTTATGCACCACAGAGCTGGAACTTATGCCTGTTTCTAGAAAATGAAGCGGAACAGGTGATAATAATCACCACCTGGACAGGACACTAATCTTTCGCAGGTTATTACTCCAAAACTATTGCTGCTACCCATTTGCACCTCATCGAGCGTGAAAATTGTGTTACACGTTTTCCCCCAAACAATACAACAGCCGATCTAGCATAGCTAGGATTCAAACACAGGACTTCGTGATTCCATGCCCGGCAACCTGACCACTAGGCCACTATGCTATGCTAGTAGCACATAACTTGAATCAAATTTCATGCATGAAATGAGGCTGAGTGCTCAATTACCACAATGACATAGAACTCACGGTAGTCTCAAAGAAATGCATTCGTTGAGAAATAAGTTTGCTCTGGTTTACAAATCCAGGCGCAAATAAAATCAAACGATGAAATGGGAGAAAAAAAGAAATCTCAGCTAATAATTCACTGAGGAGATGCCCTTCTTCGTTTTTGCCAACATTGAAGAAAGACAAAAGAGAATCAAGATTGGCCACTCACCCGCTCAAAATGACCGCCTCGGATGTAATAGTCTGCCAGAGAATTCCACAACACACCAATCTGGTCAGTATAACGCTTCAGGCCTTGTCGTATGATAGGTTCCACTTTCAGGGACGTGACTTTGTCTGGATTTTTGGCAATCAGTTCGCAAAGCTGGTTCCACAACTTTCATTAAAAGATGGATTCACAGAAACAAACATATAAATAACAAAATTTAATGGAATGAAAAGCAAAAATTGAAACATATATATTATTTCTACATTTTACTCTGATTTAGAAAGAAAAAAATACAACAGAATGTTCTATAACTCTGAAAAATTTTAAAACATTCCCTTTAGTTGATACTATGATAGTTCTTGTATGTTTTATTTCAATGTTATTGCTTAAATTTTTGTATAGCAATTTTTTATTCTACACGATAAACATAAAAATTATCTTCAAAATTTTTGTATTAAACAAATCTGAAAGGACTTCATTAAATTTGTATTTAAACTCTTTGAACACCACATTGAGTTTATTTTCAACAACTCCTTGGCAAGCCCACTAACCTGATGTTTCGATTTTCCTTCGGCCGATACAAACGACTCCATATTAATTATATCTGCCAATCTCTGGGCCGCCTCATCCAGCCAATCAATCGAAATGAGATATCTGATGTACTCCTCTGAACCCTCACCTTGCAGCTGAACAAATATGAGCAGTGATGCAGGAGGAAACAAGCATTATTACAAAAAACACATTCATAAAAGAAGATAGTTGATCATATTGTGGATTGCTATTATTTCATCTGGTAAACTGCTAGTCTACACGTGAATGCATAGCCTGGTCTATTGAACACATACTAGTCTACCAATTGATGCAAGCATACAGTCTATAGAACACATACTAGTCTACCCATTGCTGATAGCCTAGTCTATTGAATACAAACTAGTCTACACATTAATACTAGCCTAGTCTATTGAACACGAACTAGCCTACCCATTGATACTAGCCTAGTCTATTGAACACGAACTAGCCTACCCATTGATACTAGCCTAGTCTATTGAACACGAACTAGCCTACCCATTGATACTAGCCTAGTCTATTGAACACGAACTAGCCTACCCATTGATACTAGCCTACAGTCTATTGAACACCAACTAGCCAACCCATTGATACTAGCCTACAGTCATTGAATAACCCATTGATGCTAACAGTCTAGAACACAACCCATTGATACTAGCCTACAGTCTATTGAACACAAACTAGCCAACCCATTGATACTAGCCTACAGTCTATTGAACACAAACTAGCCAACCCATTGATACTAGCCTACAGTCTATTGAACACTAGCCAACCCAACTAGCCTACAGTCTATTGAATACTAGCCAACCCAGTCTATTGAACACAAACTAGCCAACCCATTGATACTAGCCTACAGTCTATTGAACACAGACTAGCCAACCCATTGATACTAGCCTACAGTCTATTGAACATCAACTAGCCAACCCATTGATACTAGCCTACAGTCTATTGAACACAACTAGCCAACCCATTGACTAGCCTACAGTCTATTGAACCAGACTAGCCAACCCATTTGATAGTCTATTGAACACAGACTCCATTGAACACAGTCTATTGAACACAACTAGCCAACCCAGCCTACAGTCTATTGAACACAAACTAGCCAACAGTCTATTGAACACAAACTAGCCTACAGTCTATTGAACACAACTAGCCAACCCATTGATACTAGCCTACAGTCTATTGAACATTGAACAACCCATTGATACTAGCCTACAGTCTATTGAACACAGACTAGCCAACAGTCTATTGAACACAGACTAGCCAACAGTCTATTGAACCCATTGATACTAGCCAACAGTCTATTGAACACAAACTAGCAACCCATTGACAGCCTACAGTCTGAATTGAACACATTGATACTAGCCTACAGTCTATTGAACACAAACTAGCCAACCCATTGATACTAGCCTACAGTCTATTGAACACAAACTAGCCAACCCATTGATACTAGCCTACAGTCTATTGAACACAAACTAGTCCAACCCATTGATACTAGCCTACAGTCTATTGAACACAAACTAGTCAACCCATTGCCACTAGCCAGTCTATTGAACACAAACTAGCCAACCCATTGATACTAGCCTACAGTCTATTGAACACAAACTAGTCAACCCATTGATACTAGCCTACAGTCTATTGAACACAAACTAGCCAACCCATTGATACTAGCCTACAGTCTATTGAACACAAACTAGCCAACCCATTGACTAGCCTAGTCTATTGAACACAAACTAGCCAACCCATTGATACCTACAGTCTATTGAACACAAACTAGCCAACCCATTGATACTAGCCTACAGTCTATTGAACACAAACTAGCCAACCCATTGATACTAGCCTACAGTCTATTGAACACAAACTAGTCAACCCATTGATACTAGCCTACAGTCTATTGAACACAACTAGCCAACCCATTGATACTAGCCTACAGTCTATTGAACACAAACTAGCCAACCCATTGATACTAGCCTACAGTCTATTGAACACAAACTAGCCAACCCATTGATACTAGCCTACAGTCTATTGAACACAAACTAGCCAACCCATTGATACTAGCCTATTGAACACAGTCTACCCATTGAAGCCTACAGTCTATTGAACACAAACTAGCCAACCCATTGATACTAGCCTACAGTCTATTGAACACAGACTAGCCAACCCATTGATACTAGCCTACAGTCTATTGAACACAAACTAGCCAACCCATTGATACTAGCCTACAGTCTATTGAACACGAACTAGCCAACCCATTGATACTAGCCTACAGTCTATTGAACACAAACTAGTCTACCCATTGAACACAGACTAGCCAACCCATTGATACTAGCCTACAGTCTATTGAACACAAACTAGCCAACCCATTGATACTAGCCTACAGTCTATTGAACACAGACTAGCCAACCCATTGATACTAGCCAACAGTCTATTGAACACAGACTAGCCAACCCATTGATGCTAGCCAACAGTCTATTGAACACAGACTAGCCAACCCATTGATACTAGCCTACAGTCTATTGAACACAAACTAGCCAACCCATTGATACTAGCCTACAGTCTATTGAACACAAACTAGCCAACCCATTGATACTAGCCTACAGTCTATTGAACACAAACTAGCCAACCCATTGATACTAGCCTACAGTCTATTGAACACAAACTAGTCAACCCATTGATACTAGCCTACAGTCTATTGAACACAACTAGCCAACCCATTGATACTAGCCTACAGTCTATTGAACACAAACTAGCCAACCCATTGATACTAGCCTACAGTCTATTGAACACAAACTAGTCTACCCATTGATACTAGCCTACAGTCTATTGAACACAAACTAGCCAACCCATTGATACTAGCCTACAGTCTATTGAACACAAACTAGCCAACCCATTGATACTAGCCTACAGTCTATTGAACAGTCTATTGAACATACAAACTAGTCAACCCATTGATACTAGCCTACAGTCTATTGAATACAAACTAGCCAACCCATTGATACTAGCCTACAGTCTATTGAATATCAAACTAGTCTATTGAACATTGATACTAGCCTACAGTCTATTGAACACAAACTAGCCAACCCATTGATACTAGCCTACAGTCTATTGAACACAACTAGTCTACCCATTGATACTAGCCTACAGTCTATTGAATACATTGAAACTAGTCTATTGAACACGAAGTAACCCATTGATACTAGCCTACAGTCTATTGAACACAAACTAGTCAACCCATTGATACTAGCCTACAGTCTATTTGAACACATTGATACTAGCCTACAGTCTATTGAACACAAACTAGTCAACCCATTGATACTAGCCAACAGTCTATTGAACAGAACTAGCCAACCCATTTAGCCAACAGTCTATTGAACACAGACTAGCCAACCCATTGATACTAGCCTACAGCCTATTGAACACAAACTAGCCAACCCATTGATACTAGCCTACAGCCTATTGAACACAAACTAGCCAACCCATTGATACTAGCCTACAGCCTATTGAACACAAACTAGCCAACACATTGATACTAGCCTACAGCCTATTGAACACAGACTAGCCAACACATTGATACTAGCCTACAGCCTATTGAACACAGACTAGCCAACCCATTGATACTAGCCTACAGCCTATTGCCTAGTCTTTTTAATTTCTCAACAGTTGAAAGAAACAACAGAACATTTCCTTTAGTTAACTTGTTCAGGTCAAATCACAGACAATATTTACGTAGATAAATAATTTACCTAGGGTAAATGATTAAGACACCCTTAATTATATCCTGAACCTGTACTAATATTTTGTAGAATCTATGGAAGCCTGATTTAAAAGTCAATCGTGGTGACACAGCCAACCTTACTTCCATTACAGTGCTACTTTTTTAAGGGGAGGGTTTTACCTTCAAATAGCGCCGATAGACCCGCACAGCAGTTTCTGGTAAGTCATGTGACCTGACAAACTTCAGATACAGTGGCCAAATGCGGTTATGTTGAGTGATTGGAAGCGCTCTTAATGCTCGATCAAAACACCTCCTTGTGCGGGTTATCTTTCCTTGATCAATCAAGAAATGGAGATAGTCCAACCATAACCGTGGCATCTGTACATATACACATACATATAAATATATATATAAAAACAGTAGAATAATATTGAATTTATAATGGAAACTTAAACATATTATATAATAACAATAATAATTTTTTTAAAGTATGCTTCTATAGCGCCTTTCACCAGTCTCAAAGCACTTTACATCCCAATAGAATCAACATTAATGGACAGAACGTGTACATTAAAACAGCCAAAAGATCTTTATAAGAATACTAGAATATGTTGAATTTGAATTAATGTATTTATAAGAAAACATAATAGTTTCCTCCTTTGGTACATGATATTTTAAATGGCTTGACAAACAAAGATTTCTTTCAGGACAATTCAGCAAGTTACAAACCTTGTGCATGAAGACAAGAGATCTCTCAAAAGCACTGTTAACCTCCTCATACGCTGGCTCTGTCACCACAAGACCACGAACTTGTAACCGTAGCAATTTCAGGTAAGTGTACCATATTTTGTAGCTGCAGAAATAAAAAGAAATGTGCGCGTTCTTAAAATTAGTCAATGTTTCACGACGGATATTTTTCAACACTATTTCTTCATGGAACTATTAGTACAGTGGAACCTCTCCAATTGGGAATTCTTGGTGGGTCATAAAGTCGTCCCATTTTGCCAGGTTTCCCGATTACCTGGGGACCTAGGGATTTTGGTTCTCTGTCTCTTTCTCTCTGTTTATCGAGGTGTTTGTCTATCTCTCCGTCTCTCTCTCTCTGCCTGTTTCTCTCTCCCTCACACATATTCTCTCTGCTTGTCTCTGTCTGTCTGCTTGTCTCTGTCTGTCTGCCTGTCTCTCTCTCTCTAACAATTTATTGTAGCCACAGACCAGTATGAAATCAAACGTGGCTTGCATCGGTGGTGTCACTCACAGTCGAGCTTCATCGAATGGTAGAAAGGTAAGATACACTAATCAGAACGCATGGCGAACAGTTAAACCTTACAGGCCCACCGTTGTAATTGACAGGTTAAGCGGACAATGAAAGGCTATGACATTGCAGGAGTCTGCTTTCTACGCGCCGCCCCACGTCAACACCGTACAGTATTGTGGAAATTTGACATTCAATGCCTGATGTCACACCTTCGTGATGGATACTTGGCGTATCTGGCTTATGGTTATCATGAACTGGCACCCAAATAAATGTCCCGATTGGCCAGGGACCTTTCCCGTTTAGAGAGGTAAAATATATATAGAAACAATTCCATTCCCTGGGAGTTCTTCCCGATTGGAGAGGTTCAGCTGTAGTATAAATCAGGCAGAATAACCTACAGTACAGCCGGGTTATTTCACCACCACGAGGCACTAACTTTGTCATGATAAACCAGTAACTCAGTGAAAACAGGATATTCATCAACTAATCAGACCCAATTAGTTGGCTATGTTTAACTTCACGTTATCTAAATATATATAATGTGTTGTTAATGTCAAGTCTTTAAACGGGGAAATTTACTGCACTGCCAGCCACATCTTTGCTATCTTTTTTCAGAAAAAAATTTGTCATACTTGTGGGTTAGTGTTTATTTGGATACATTTTACTTCTTTTTTGTTGTTGTGAATTTTGAGGGGGTTCTGCAGGATCTGTTTGTCCGTTTGTAGCTGTTTCTACCTTGTTGTAGCTATTTTTACGGTACAAGCCCTCGCCTTCATCCAGGTGGTCACCCAGGCTCTTTCAGGGGCCGTTCAACTCATTTTCAGCAGCAGCTCTACTTTGCCCCTCTCTAAGAGCTTCAAATTGAGAAAGAGATGAATGAAAATGATTCCATCACACATACCTTCCTGGCAATTGTTTTAAAGCCCGTTCATAAACAGTGTTGATTACTTCTTTCTGTGCACCCTTTTTGTGCTCAATGTGCCGGAGCCAACATTTCACATTGTATGGGTTACGAATGATATCTTCCTCATAAGGCAAATCTTCCTCCTCCTGAAAAACACATGAAATATAATTTATAAGAACATTTATATACTATAAATGGAAGTAAGGACGATCATGTAATCACAACAGGTTTTTGGTTAAATCATACCCTCCATAAATTCTACACACTACTAGAACAAGTCCTGTATTATGTGTTAGTAATAGATAGGCCTATTGCACAATTTCGCTGATATCCCAATGTTAAATTTTAAAACCCACTGTTTTTAATGGTTTGGCAAAGACGATCTGTACCTTAACAATAACATTAGGCCTGGGCAAGACTCACTGTTCTATTACTCGTTGATTCCAACTACCGTCTTCTCGCATCTCACTATATTCGAGTACTCGCGTCAGCAAAGGTGCCGATTAAGAGACAAATGGACAGCTTGTAGCCTTACATTATTTTCTCCATGGTTTTTGGTTTGTTGAATTCTTTTTCTTTTGTTTTTATTTAGACAAGTAAGTCGAAGTTGAATGAAAACATTATTGCAATTTCTTATCTTATCTTTTCATCAGTCATTCACTCTTTTTTCTCTCTCACATCATTATTTAACAATTATTTACAGATCTAAGTAAATTTATGTAGATCAATGGAAAACTTTAAACAAGAATTTATGAAACATACATGTGGGTTTAAAGAAAAAAAAAGAAATCTAAACGTAATTTACATTGCTGGGATGCACAGAGAGGATTTCGCAATTTCCTGCAACTGTGGCAGCATAGCAGCATTATCTCTCCACCAAAGTAAAGGATTTGCATCTCTGCAGAGAGGTGGCTCCTCATTGTATCTTCTTATTTCGAGATGAGGCCCCTAAATCTGCTTATTGTCAAACTTGATCTTTCAGTTCTCTGTATGGAAGTAGGCCTACAAAGGGATGGGGATGAGAGACGCCAACAGCGAAAGAAACTTCAAAGATGTTGTCTCAATTGCATCGGTCAACTATCGAACAGCCCACAATAATAATACTTTGCATAACTGCCCCCCCACCTCATCCTTTACCCCAATCACCACTGTCATGCCTCACTCATAGTATGGTCTAACTGCACTGCTAGCACAGCAGCGTGACGCGTTAGTGCAACAAGAAAAACTTAAACTAAGGACTAAACAATAGCAATCAACTTAGGCTTGCACGAAGTGTGTTGAATGGGAAAACATCATTTTAACGAATGATAGCAAGGCTACCGGGAAAGCCCACGAGCTTAAAATAAATTGTAATCTCATTGGCTGTTGTTTAACTATGAACTCAAAAGTCAAACCCCGTCATAAACCATTTAAGGAAAGTGGAAATTTCCATTCAAGAAGTCTAGGTGTCTGGCTCTAAATTAGGGCTTGCGCGCTTCTCGTGCCAATGACGGTGGCCCTAAATATAGGGCCTGCGCGCTTCCGGGCCAACCGTAACACGCCCTAAATAAAGGGCTGGCACTCTTCTTGGGTTAATATTAATAATAAGTGTTAATAACAGTGTTATTGTTTATAATCAAACTAGTTTCCACTGTACTCGTACTATTTAGTGACCTGTGTCTGTCAGTTGTGTGTGTACTTTATCAAATATTTCGGGGTAGAAATTTATATAATGTGAAGTTTTTAGTGTAAAGATGTTGATCTACATCATTCACGAAAGTTTTCATAGGAGGAAGAGCAACTTACAAAAAAATATCATTGATGTCGGGTTCAACATTTGCGATTGGCATGTTTCTTCTGATTTCTGTTTTCTCTGATCAGTGAGTCAGTCAGTGGAACACGAGAGTCAATTGCGATCTAAGATCCTAGATATAGACCTCTATAGATGATCATGGAATAACTCATCGGCTTTTGTTCTCCCTGGAACAAAGATCACCATTTGTCAATAGTCTAGAACTTGATACAGTTTCTAGATCGAGATCTAAATCTAAAACAAGCTTTAAACTTCGAGATTCAGTCAAAATCTCATGTTGTGGCGAAAGAAATCGTTTTGTGTAACTCTTCACTTTTCACGATCTATTTTCGTCCCTTTTACTATCAAATTGCCAGATCCGTCTCAGGTGAAGCACCAAATGAATACAAGCCTTGATAAAATATCACTTACCGCTGCCAGTGAACGTTTGGGGGCTTTGCAGAAATCGGCTGCCTGTCTGGAATAAAATGCCAATTATGTCTTTAAACGGAAAAACGTCATACATATATATGAAAGGTTTCAATCTTTGTGGCGACAGGAAATCAGGTGAAAAGGCTTCATGAAGTAAAATGATACATCCAAACCAATGCAGGAAAGACGCACCTCGTTATCATTGTGTTTTATGACTGAAGTTTTGTTTCTATTAAGATATGCTTCCCTAATTTAGCATCTTAGCAGCCTCCTTAGTATTTAACTCAAAAAGGTTTTCAATTATTAAAGAATGTGTGGTAACTAACACGCAGACTGAGAATACCCCCTTAATTCCTTATTTCCCAAATTTCCCATAGGAATGAAATAAACTACAGTATTTGAATTGAATTGAATTTCCACATGATCCGTTTTGTTCTTTCTTTCTTTATCAGTTCCCATTCTACCTTTTGGTGTATGGGATCTGTTTTGTTAAAATATGTTAAATGCTGCTCAATGAAGACCTTTATAATACCTAAGGCTATGCTTCTTTGGATATTTTCCCCTGTTTTGATGATTACATTTAAATACATCATGTTGATGGAAGAAATTGCAGTAAGTAGTCTAACAACAGCAACATTATTGTTCTCACCAAAATTGAATAACAATCAAGCATATTGCAATTTAGCAGGAAAATCTTCAATCTGGCATCTTAGTGTCTTCTCATGCTTGAAGAAGTTGCATGAAAACTTCACATCGGTCGTAGGCCCACAGTACAGTATTCTCTTTGCACGAGCCGCCGTTGCTCTTGTTTTGTTTTGTTCTGTTTAACTTTGAAATATATTGTTTACAATCAGAAATTCAGAAAGGGAGTGAGGGGGCCGAGTGATGAAGGAGAGAATGAAGATAAGACAAGATTATTACATACATAACCAAAAACTAAAAATAACCAACAGTGCAAAATACCTAGGAGTTACAATAGACACTAAATTGCAATGGAAAGAACAACATAGAACACTATGCAGAAAAGCAAATGGCCTCAAAATGTAAAAGAGAAGTGCTTCAAAGCTTTAGTAAAATCAGTCTTAAATTATGGTAGCTGTGTCTGGGACCCACACCAACATGCCTACATACAAGAAAGTACAAAAGAATGCAACCCGCTTTGTAACTAATAATTATAACCAAAACCAACATGAACCAATTGCAATGGATAATTTTAGAAGAACATAAAGACAGAAATAAAATTAATATTTTCTTTACGGCTATAAATAGCCAACTGTTTATTCCATTAAATCAGCTAAACTTAACTCAAGAACAACCAGATCAGGCTGTCAAACATACATGGTTCCATCTTCAAACATTGAATGTCACCTGCACTCGTTTTACCCTAGTACAGTAAGGCTGTGGAATGGACTGCGAACAGAAATAAAAATCAGCAATAATACTGAAGACTTTAAAAATACATCACTTTAAAGTCTATATTGGATTAATATTTTGTGTTGAATCAAAATTTTTGCGTTGACAGTATGTCCTCTTTTGTTTATCACATTTATGAATTCAGTCGCAAACGCATCCTCGAAAAGGAAGAAAATGAATGTAGGTATGTTGAAGCTCAAACCAGTAAATGTATCAATGCTTTCATTTGCTGATGATTTAGTTCTGTTTGGAAAATCAGAAAGGGACCCCCAGTCGAATATCAACATGATTAATAATATATCAAATAAAAGAGGAATGAGAGTAAATGCAAAGAAAACCAAAACAATGCTAGTAACTAGAAAAGCTAAAACGCAAAATCTTAAATTGGGCAGAGAGAATTTAGAAAAAATTCAAAGCTACAATTACCTAGGAGTAATGATTAACTCAGAGGGAAAACTAAGAGAAGAAACCAGCCAGAGAATCCAAAAGGCAAGTACAATATATAACCATCTTGGAAAGGTATTTGTAGGTAAACAAGAATTCTCAACAAAAACCAAAATGGCAGTATGCAACACAGTTCATTGTCCTACTCTCCTCTATGACAGCGAAACTTGGACCTTCGACAGTAGAAGAATACAGTAGAGTACAGGCAGCTGAAATGAAATACCTAAGAAGAGTACTAGGAGAAACTAAAAGAGACAAAATCAAAAACACAAAAATAAGAGATCAAACCAAAGCAGATGGCATAAAAACTAAGATAGAAATGAATCAACTGAGATGGTTTGGCATGTCAACAGAATGAATGACAATATAATAGCTAAATCGGTATACAGTGCTAAAACTCAAGGTAAAAGACCAAAAGGCAGACCTCGGAGAAAGTTGGAAGAAGATTTAAAAGAGGCATTAACGCAAAGAAATTTAACTTTCATGGAAGGAAACAGAAAATGTCAGGACAGGGCAGCCTGGAGAAAGATCATTTCAGGCATCTAAACCCATACACCAGAAGGTAGAATGGGAGCTGATAAAGAAAGAGAAAGAACAATTATTATGACCTTCTTCGCACCCCTTTCACTTCCACTAGGGCTTTTTATTATATGATCAAAAGTAGCAGTTATGAATGCACAAGGAAGGGAGGGGGGTGCGGATCATGCTTACTGCAAGCATTTAATTGTTTTGATTCCTGAGATCTGTGTCTTTTGGGAGACTATGACAGGAAGGAGATGTTTGCTTCCCCGACTGACAAGTTGTGTGTTGCTCTACCCCCCCCTCTCACAAAAGTAAGGCAACAAGTCAATACATGTAGAACTATATATTTTATAATATCTTTATTTCATGCCAGATCCGGGGCTGCAGGTAAGTCCTGCTTCTTTGCTTTTAATTTCACTCCTTCACCTGGCAAATAATATTCTCCCTGAGATAACTACAATAAATTATTTCCTAGTTTTTACTTCACTTAACCCCCTCCCTGACGGAGATGGACGTTAAAAGGAGGTCCCGTGTGAAGATCAAAACATTACGTCTACGTTAAAGATCCATTGGCTGTTTACATGACAGTCTGGTTATGTGTGGTGTTCTCACCTCTGACGCACACTCCTGCTGAGTAAGCGAAATTCCGAATGAAAGATTAGATATAATATGATAATGATAATAATAGGCCCTATTATTTCATGGTTGCAAGTCATAACCACTAGATCTAGTTTCCTTCAATCTCCAATGAAACAATAGACACCAAAGTCACGGAGCAGTAAAATGTTTGTTCATCAAAGGGCAGAGAATATTAGACACTGTACTCCGTGAGCTTGAAATGTAGATCTAGATCTAGTCTCTTGATACAACATGCAACCCACTTTCAAAATCGCAAGTTTTGTTACACTCCTCCTGGTCAGAGGAGTGAAAACATGTAAAAATCAGTACAATGCCTTGACATTTTTCGAATGGACTCAACTTAAAGCGAAAAACTAATATCAGTGAATGTAGGACAATAGATATCTAAGTCTTCTTCCAGGCCTGTACTAACAGTACAGTCTTCGGCCTTGCCAACCAATGCAAACACCATTGTCATGTGACCGCTATGGCCGATGCATAATATACCCAATTGATTTCAAATACAAATATAGAAAATAACTAGATCTAGCTATAGATTAAGTGTGAACACGTATAATTATCACACAGCGGAATTCGATATATCTGAAATTAAGATTTAATTGAAAAATAAGCTTAGAATATATCTCTTTACCATTTTGAACATTTAAATTACATAGTATGTACTTGTCGGTATAATTTCGTTCTGCACTGTGGTTTGGGCGCGGGAAGAGGTTCTCAGAAAGAAAGAAAAAACAACAAATAAACAAACTAAGGATTTGTAGGTGAAAGAGTGTGGGGGTGGAAAGTAAAGAGCAAAAGCAGTCAACAATGAGAGTCCTGCAGGTCCTGACGGTATCCCATGTCGTCTCTTGCAGTTATGTGCTAAAGAGATTGCCGCAGCTCTTACCAAACTGCTTCAACTTTCGCTAGACACTGGCAACATTCCATCGATATGGAAATACGCGATCGTGCAGCCCATCTTTAAAAAGAAACAGAAACAAGGCATCAGACTACAGACCAATGTCACTCACTTGTATAAGCTGCAAAATCCCAGATCACATTGTCAGGTCTGCCATAACTGAACATATTGAGGCACACAATATCATTACGGATGCACAACACGGTTTCCGCAAACAACGATCGTGTGAAACTCAGCTGATTTCCACCATAGAAGACCTCACAACTGAACTTGACAGAGGCGGGAAAACTGATGCCATATTGTTGGACTTCTCAAAGGCCTTTGACAAAATTCCTCACCAGCGGCTCCAATGCAAACTCAATTCAGTTGGAGTAACAGACAATGCACTACAGTGGATAAAACAAAGGAGCCACAGTGGAGTGAAGTCAAAGGCGAAATATGACAATAAGTGACAACTCCACTAATAAAGACAGAACAAACACGTGACGTTTCGGGTATAACTCTTCGTCAGACAACAAACGAAAATTATCCAGAATCTAGATCTAGATCTAAGCACTACCTAAGGCATCACACAATGTAATGTCAGAAGAAAAACAGAAAGAAGGAAGAAAGAAAGAAAAAGACGGCGATGATAAGAAGAGTAAGTAGAAGGGAATGTGAAGAATATATAGGAGAAGTTGTCGTTGGAGGAGAAAAATCAGCAATTGGAAATGTGACATCCAGCGTCCCCAGGGATCCGTATTGGGACCAACTCTATTTTTGATTTACTTAAGTCACATCGGAAACAACACTATTTTTGATTTACATAAGTGACATAGGAGACAACACTATTTTTGATTTACATAAATGACAAAGGAGACAACACTATTTTTGATTTACATAAATGACATAGGAGACAAAATTATTTTTGATTTACATAAACGACATAAGAGACAACACTATTTTTGATTTACATAAATGACATTGGAGACAACACTATTTTTGATTTACATAAATGACATAGGAGACAACACTATTTTTGATTTACATAAATGACATTGGAGACAACACTATTTTTTGATTTACATAAATGACATAGGAGACAAAATTATTTTTGATTTACATAAATGACATAGGAGACAACACTATTTTTGATTTACATAAATGACATTGGAGACAACACTATTTTTGATTTACATAAATGACAAAGGAGACAACATTATTTTTTTGATTGACATACATGACATAGGAGACAAAATTATTTTTGATTTACATAAATGACATAGGAGACAACACTATTTTTGATTTACATAAATGACATAGGAGACAACATTATTTTTGATTTACATAAATGACCTAGGAGACAACATTATTTTTGATTTACATAAATGACAAAGGAGACAACACTATTTTTGATTTACATAAATGACAAAGCAGACAACACTATTTTTGATTTACATAAATGACATAGGAGACAACACTATTTTTGATTTACATAAATGACATAGGTGACAACACTATTTTTGATTTACATAAATCACATAGGAGACAACACTATTTTTGATTTACACAAATGACATAGGAGACAACATTAGAGCGAACGTGCGCCTGTTTGCTGACGACACAATATTATATCACCACATCTCGTTTCAATGATTGCTGCTGTCTTAACGAAGATCTTGCTCGACTGCAACTATGGGAAATGAAATGGCAGATGGAATTTAATTTATCAAAATGCCATGTCCTCACTGTTACGAACAAGAAAAAAACAAATTATAGCAAAGCATTTCCTACACAGACAATTTCTGGAACAAGTTGATTCACAGAATATCTCGGCGTTGAAATATCGAAAGATCTAAAATGGAAAAACCATATCACATACATCTCGACCAAGGCAACTAAAATACGTTCATTCATCTGGCGTAATCTAAAGCAGTGTCCGACCTCTGTACAACTAAACTGCTATAGGGCTAGTCCGACCCCTGTACAACTAAACTGCTACAAGGCTCTAGTCAACCCCTGTACAACTAAACTGCTACAAGGCTCTAGTCGAACCATGTACAACTAAACTGTTACAAGGCTCTAGTCCGACCCCTGTACAACTAAACTGCTACAAGGCTCTAGTCCGACCCCTGTACAACTAAACTGCTACAAGGCTCTAGTCTGACCCCTGTACAACTAAACTGCTACAAGTCCACCCCTCTAGTCCGACCCATATTGGAATATGCCAGTGTAGTGTGGGATCCGAATCAGAGGAACATTGTCAACAATGTTAAAGAGGTGCAAAAGAGAACAGCAAGGCGTTTATTTAACGATTTCTCGCCTCATACAAGTGTTTCGTCCCTTGTTCAGAAAATCGGCCTCGAACAACTGAATATAAAAGAAGAAAAAGAAACAAGATGACAACAATGTTTAAAAATAATGAGCAATACGACAGACGTCTTCTTCCCGAACTCCATCACAAGTGACACAAGAAACATCAGAGGGCACAGCAGAAAAATTCATTG
>JAXRKP010001243.1:120000-149309 GCA_037039925.1 Doris montereyensis
AATACGAGCATGATGTCCACATCTTTTTCAGCATCTTTTTTCAACACGTTGCCCACCTCACCCCTAATGTCCAGCTTGACCTTTAAACTGTGAGTTGACCCCTGGGGGTCCACGCCTTATGATGAATCTGATCTAGAAATAAAGGCATTAGAAGTGTGCATTTTTGCATTTTACATCAGAGAAGACATCAGAGAGAGAGAATTCAAGAGAGATCGAGAGAGAGAGAGAGAGAGAGAGAGGAGAGAGAGAGGAGAGAGAAGGGAGGGAGGGAGGGAGCGAGAGGGAGGGAGGGAGGGAGGAGAGAGAGGGAGAGAGAGAGAGAGAGAGAGAGAGAAAGAGAAAGAGAGAGAGAGGGAGAGGGTGTGAGGGAGTATAAAGAAAGAAGGAAGGAGAGAGAGAGATAAATAGAGATATAGTGTGCGTGCCTGTGTGTGTGTGTGTTTGCGTGTGTGTGTACTTATGCGTATGTGGTGTGTGACGGAGGATGAGGGTATGGGTTTGTGTATATTTTTCACTAGTTTGAGACATAGGTCGAAGATCTAATAATATATAGCATGATGTCCACATTACGAAATGCATCTTTTTTCAACACGTTGCCCACCTCACCTAATGTCAGCTTGACCTTTAAACTGTGAGTTGACCCCTGGGGTCACGCCTTATGATGAATCTGATCTGAAATAAAGGCATTAGAAGTGTGCATTTATTACATTTTACATCAGAAGAAATTCAATCTCGGCATCGTTTGTAGTATAACAAACTACAATATGTTATTCAAGCTGAAAACAGATTTTACTAGCTTTTTTTCGGTTCAACGCCCTGAACTACTAATCTTTTCAATGACCTTTTGGGTTACATGTACAGCGTAGATGACACGGGGCTTTTTTCGGTTCAACGCCTGAACTACTAATCTTTTCAATGACCTTTTGGGTCAATACATGTACAGCGTAGATGACATGGGGCTTTCGGTTCAACGCCCTGAACTACTAATCTTTTCAATGACCTTTTGGGTCACCAATACATGTACAGCGTAGATGACATGGGGCTTTTTCGGTTCAACGCCCTGAACTACTAATCTTTTCAATGACCTTTTGGGTCACCAATACATGTACAGCGTAGATGACACGGGGCTTTTTTCCTTCTCTTCTAAATGGCGAACAGTAGCGTTGTGTTGCAATGACATTAATTTTCCTGTGTCAGTAAGTGTCAATGTCATCCGCATTTGGCCACATATGGCCCCCACAGACTCGGTACAATGATGATCAATGATGTTGTTCTCTCGCCGTGTCATAATTATATCGTGAGATCACGAGATTCAGTTCTAGTTATCTTTTTTAAATTGTGTGTGTGTGGCGCGCGGGGGGGGGGGGAGGGCGGGAGGGAAGATGGAGGCGCCAGAAGATTTTTGAGCCCCAGGGCAAAAAGGAAAATTGGGAACTCACTCCTCCAATTCTACAAGTACATGTAAGAAGTAAAACAATCCTCAAACCAACACCACTACAACAGTGATGCCTAAAGCAAGTAATCAGTACAAGAAGAAAATATTCGATAAATCGTGTTCTAAAGGAAACAACTTTCCATTTGGGTTTTTTCCTGGACTTGGAATAATATTGATTTGGTAGGAATATATAAACACGATACCGCTGTTCTCGCTTGCCGCCAGCTTGTCACATTAATACTTATTGCAAAATATCCTCGTTATATCGCCAAATGATAACAACTTATTGTAAAATATTATTTGTTATAATACAATGATTTGATGCTCATTTGTTATATCCGCCATCCGCCAATGATTTGGCAGGAACGTTCCTTAATACTTATTGCAAAATATCATTTTAATACCGCCATCCGCCAATGATTTGATAGGAAATATACTTATTGTAAAAATACCATTTGTTATACCGCCATCCGCCAATGATTTGATAGGAACGTTCCTTAATACTGTGTAAAAATAATATTTGTTATACCGCCATCCGCCAATGATATGGCAGGAACGTTCCTTAATACCTATTGTAAATATCATTTGTTATATCGCCATCCGCCAATGATTTGATAGGAACGTTCCTTAATACCTATTGTAAAAATATCATTTGTTATATCGCCATCCGCCAATGATTTGATAGGAACGTTCCTTAATACTTATTGTAAAATATCATTTGTTATACCGCCATCCGCCAATGATTTGATAGGAACGTTCCTTAATACTTATTGTAAAAATATCATTTGTTATATCGCCATCTGCCAATGATTTGAGAGGAACGTTCCTTAATACTTATTGTAAAATAATATTTGTTATATCGCCATCCGCCAATGATTTGATAGGAACGTTCCTTAATACCTATTGTAAAATATCATTTGTTCTATCGCCATCCGCCAATGATTTGATAGGAACGTTCCTTAATACTTATTGTAAAATACCATTTTGTTATAGCAGGAACGCCATCCGCCAATGATATGGCAGGAACGTTCCTTAATACTTATTGTAAAATACCATTTGTTATACCGCCATCCGCCAATGATGGCAGGAACGTTCCTTAATACTTATTGTAAATATCATTTGTTATACCGCCATCCGCCAATGATTTGACAGGAACGTTCCTTAATACTTATTGTAAATATCATTTGTTATACTGCCATCCGCCAATGATTTGATAGGAACGTTCCTTAATACTTATTGGCAAATACCATTTGTTATACCGCCATCCGCCAATGATTTGACAGGAACGTTCCTTAATACTTATTGTAAAATATCATTTGTTATACCGCCATCCGCCAATGATTTGACAGGAACGTTCCTTAATACTTATTGTAAAATATCATTTGTTATATCGCCATCCGCCAATGATATGGCAGGAACGTTCCTTAATACTATTGTAAAATATCATGTTATATCGCCATCCGCCAATGATTTAGGAACGTTCCTTAATACCTATTGTAAAATATCATTTGTTATATCGCCATCCGCCAATGATTTGATAGGAACGTTCATAATACAATTGTAAAATATCATTTGTTATACTGCCATCCGCCAATGATTTGATAGGAACGTTCCTTAATACTTATTACATTTGTTATACCGCCATCCGCCAATGGTTTGTAAAATATACCATTTGTTATACCGCCATCCGCCAATGGTTTGACGGGAACGTTCCTTAATACCTATTGTAAAATATCATTTGTTATACCGCCATCCGCCAATGGTTTGACAGGAACGTTCCTTAATACCTATTGTAAAATACCATTTGTTATACCGCCATCCGCCAATGATTTGATAGGAACGTTCCTTAATACCTATTGTAAATACCATTTGTTATACCGCCATCCGCCAATGGTTTGACAGGAACGTTACTTAATACCTATTGTAAAATATCATTTGTTATACCGCCATCCGCCAATGGTTTGACAGGAACGTTACTTAATACCTATTGTAAAATACCATTTTAAATGATTTATACCGCCATCGTGCATCACCAACCCCGAACCCTTCCCTTCCCCTCCTGAAATGATGTATAGCGGGTATAATAATAAGAATGTAGTTTGGTTTGGTCACAGATAACGAAGTCAAACAGAACACACACACACACACTATACACACAGACACAAGGACTACTGACATGTTTGTGTGTTTGTGTGTATTATTACTCTTACACTTGCAGAAATGACATTGACACACACACACACACTATACACACAGACACAAGGACTACTGACATGTTTGTGTGTTTGAGAATATTACTACACTTACACTTGTAAAAAGAACATTGACACACAGGACACTGACAAACATGTGTGTTTGTGTGTATTAGTACTCTTACACTTGTAAAAATGACATTGACACAGGACTACTGACATGTTTGTGTGTTTGTATTGTATTACACTCTTACACTTGAAAGAACATTGACACACACACACACACAGAGAATATACACACAGACACAAGGACACAAACATGTTTGTGTGTTTGTGACTATTACATACTCTTACACTTGTAAAATGATATTGACACACACACACACACTACAACATACACAAGGACTACTGACACACACACAAACACAAACACTTGCAGAAATGACATTGACACACACACACACACACAGAGAATACACACAGACACAAGGACTACTGAACATGTTTGTGTGTTTGTGTGTATTAGTACTCTTACACTTGCACAAATGACTTTGACACAAGGACTACTAGAGACTTGCAGAAATGACATTGACACACACTGACATGTTTTGTGTTTGTGTGTATTAGTACTCTGACACAAAAAGACAATGACACACACACACACACAAACATTGACACAAGGACACTGATGTTTGTGTGTTTGTGAATATTGTACTCTTACACTTGTAAAAATGACATTGACACAAGGACTACTGACACACACACACAACATTGACACAAGGACTACTGACATGTTTGTGTGTTTGACAAACACATTCACACACTTGCAAAATGACATTGACACAAGGACTAATGGCATGTTTGTGTGTTTGTTTGTGTGTACTCTTACACACTTACAGAAATACACATACAATATAGGACACAAGGAAATATGCAGAAATGACACACACACACACAGACACACTATACACACAGACAGAAGGACTACTGACATGTTTGTGTGTTTGTGTGTATTTCTAGATCTAGATCAAGATCTACATAAATAATTTAGGTACAGATAGGTCTTAGCTAGATCTAGAGTAGATCTAGATTTATAAGCCTAGTTCTACCTGTAGCTCTATATATATCTAGACTCTATCACCTTAATTCTGGATTGTGGGTAAAATCAAGTTTTAAAAAAAGCAAGGGCGCCCAGAAATATCATGCTGTTGAAAGTTGTTGGCCCTCTTCGGCAGGCATTCCTAGAGTTATCATGATACAGCAGAAACAGAGACAGGATGGTTGACAACATTCAGAAAACACGTGGAATTGTGAATATGGATAGTCATGTGTAAACAAGATGAAACAGCTCAGCTTGTTTAGTTAAAATGATCCATCTGTCTATATCTATCTACCTGTCTGTCTTTCTAACTTATGTTATCTCTATAATATTAAATGTGTAAGTGCGTGCGTGCGTGTGTTTGTCCTTACCCATCTCTCTCTCTCTCTCTCTCTCTTTCTCTCTCATCTCTCTCTCTCTCTCTCTCTATCTCTCTCTCTCTCTCTCTCTCGTCTCTCTCTCTCTCGTCTCTCTCTTCTCACTCTTCTCACTTGCTCTCTCTCTCTCTTTCTCTCCTCCCTCTCTCTTTCTCACATTGCTCTCTCTCTCGTCTCTCTTCTTCCTCTATCTCTCGTCTCTCTCTCTTCATTTCTCTCTCCTCTCCCTCTCTCTCTCTCTTCTCTCTTCCTCTTCTATATGTCTATCTCTGAGTTGTGGATGTGGAGATCTCCTTAGTTGTGGATGTGGAGATCACCCTAGTTGTGGATGTGGAGATCCCCCTAGTTGTGGATGGGGAGATCCCCCTAGTTGTGGATGGGGAGATCCCCCTAGTTGTGGATGGGGAGATCCCCCTAGTTGTGGATGTGGAGATCCCCCTAGTTGTGGATGTGGAGATCCCCCTAGTTGTGGATGTGGAGATCCCCCTAGTTGTGGATGTGGAGATCCCCCTAGTTGTGGATGGGGAGATCCCCCTAGTTTTGTATTTTACGTTGTGCACAAATGTGCGCGCCGGACAATTCATTGTCGCACACGATTCTTGGTCTCTCTTTATTTAATGTAATTTGATAAAGGGTGTCTGAGGAGAAAAATTCTGAAAATCAAATGGCCCACATCCCGTCCGTGCGGTAATTTGCAAATTGAAACCCTTAGAAATGCCAATATGTGCAAATTGAAACCTTTAGAAATGCCAATACGTGCAAAAGAATAAAGTCAAAGTAGGACAATACAATTTGCCAAAGTTTGAAGATTTTGCACAGAATGTGAATTTATGGGTATATTATAGGTGGGTAAGACTGTCCGCTTCACGCCACAGAAACCAGGATAAACTCGGCTCTATGGGCGTTAATGGCCTTGAAATAACGTAGCTGTTTACGTTTCTATTTATTGTATTTTATGAAGGGTAAAGATGGTTTTAAGTTTAAAAACAGACAACTAATGACAATGTAACTATGAACTTGTGACGCGTTGCGAGAGGCAGATGAGAAAGATCTAATTTTAGTTGTAGTCAAATATATATTTGTACCTCTATATTAAAGGTGGGTATGACTCTTACAGTAGGCAGACGACAACGCTACAGGATAAGTTTGTAGCCAGGGAGGATGGTTTGTAGATATAGAATAATAAACAGAATGACAAATAGATACATAGGTAGACGAATAATGGAACGAACGATCGATAAACAAGTGTCTTTCCCTTTCATTTAGTTTAGCACGTCTGGTGTCTCAAACATGCAATCTTATTATCAATTGCTCGAACGGCAGAGAGGGCGAATTTTCTCGATATCGACCGCTGGGTCCCCGACAGTCTGACGTTCTGCACAACGTTTCAACTTTCTGGTCCGGAAATAGATCGTATCCTGTACCTTTGTACTTCCTCCTGCGAGTGTCAGTTGGAGACAGCACATGGGCACATTGATTTGAGGGGGCAGATAGAAATTGAAGGGCTGAGGAACACAGTCGTCATCGGGATAAAGATAAGGGGATTGGTTATTTGGGCCGTGCAGCTTAAAGCTCAA
Organism: Doris montereyensis; assembly: GCA_037039925.1. Classification (NCBI taxonomy): domain Eukaryota; kingdom Metazoa; phylum Mollusca; class Gastropoda; order Nudibranchia; family Dorididae; genus Doris; species Doris montereyensis. The sequence goes on from JAXRKP010001243.1 coordinate 126,681, forward strand.
ATCAACTCACTAGCTATTTGGGCCATGGAAGGCTGAAACACGTTTTAAATCTCTCACGAGGCCTTATGACGCTAACCACCCACCTTACCATAACCCTAACCATAACCACAACCCTACTGGAATTTTCAATAAGCCTGCTGGGATTATAAAAAAAGAAGAAAAAAGCTGAAAAGTTGATATCACGCTTTAGAATATTGAGATCTAGTTCAGACTTCTATGACATTGCAGACCGGCTCAAAACACCAAACACCAACATCAAAGGAGGCAGGTGGAGTGGCGGTGGATCGTGAACTTTTCCCCCAAAGGGTGTTCAGGGAAGGACATGCTACCATGGATGGAGTTGAAGCTTAAGGAGAGCTATATTAACAGACTTCCGTCGCCTTTTTGAGGGGACATGATTTGATTTGATTTCATTTGATTTGATTTGATTTACCCACATCCACAACTAAGGTGATCTCGGGAGTTTTTGGTAGGAGGTTTAGTCTTTGTGTCCGGACTGCCCTGTTAACAAGTCACGTGATCTTTTAAGATAGAGATGGATTCATAGTCCGCATCCCCACACAAGTGCAGGCTCACTACTGACTACACCATTGATCTCACAGCGGGCCATTTCATTCAAAGTCCCTGTCAACTCCGGGGGAAGTAGCCTATACAGTACACAGGCCTGTCAAGCTTTTCGTACTGACGCTCTGACAAGATCTTTCACTACCTATAGCTGGGTACTCATTCACACCTGAGTCAAATGAGGAAAGTAGAGTGAAATATCATTCCTAAGAGTACCACATTGTGGAAACCTCCCCCCACCTGTGCTAGCTGTGGGGCTTGACCCAGTATCGATGTGATTACAATACAAGCTGACAACACTACGATTCAGCTACAACGCGTCAATTTGTCAATTTGCACAGTGGTGTGACCTGCACACGGTATCTCCTTTTGGTTGTCCATCTCCGATGGGACTAGGTGTCGATCCGTCTGCCTCGACTGGGGGGGGTTAGATCTTGCTCGAAAAAAAAGTCGAGAAAACTGTTCGACCGTTAGCGGGGCTGGAAGCACTACCTCACTACCTTTTTTACCTTTTGTGGCCCTGGACTAACGAGTTCCCATGGTGACGTAACGTTGGACACATTGAGCCAAGAACTGTCTGCTGGGTCAGAACAAAAGTTGGATGCGTTGTGTGGTGTTGACAGCGTAGCGATTTTCGTTTGGGCACAACGTAACTACGGGGTCCCCGATCTCCAGGACTTGAACCGTAGGACCCACCTGACACCGAAGCCAATCGAAGAAGTAAGCGACTATGTAATAGTGTCGTCATTTCAAGGGCTCTCTCTCTCTCTCTCTCTCTCTCTCTCTCTCTCTCTCTCTCTCTCTCTCTCTCTCTCTCTCTCTCTCTCTCTCTTTCTCTTTCTCTCTCTCTCTCTCTCTCTCTCTCTCTCTCTCTCTCTCTCTCTCTCTCTCTCTCTCTCTCTCTCTCTCTCTCTCTCTCTCTCTCTCTCTCTCGGAGGCTCAAACGTCCCAATGTCCCCGTTTGGGAAAGGAGACAACTATTCACTAAAAAAATGCAAGTATTATGACTTTTTTTTTTTTTACAATAGGTCAGTGACACAAGAATATTCAACTATTACTTTTACATCTTTCGACAATCATTTTACGCCGCTAGAGCTTGGAGGCGGAGTGTGTATGGCATACGTGGCCACATTATGACAGTTGAACCGGGTTGTTTTTTAAACAAAGCTGTTGCCCGATTTCTTACTCAAATCCCTCAATAAACATATTTCCTCGTTCTCAATCTCATCTCTCCGTTTGAATTCTCATGCAGCCATTGATATATATATATATATATATATATAAAATATATAATAATAATAATATATATATATATATATATATATATATATATATATATATATATATATATATATATATATATATATATATATATATATATATATATATATATATATATATCCTTATTTCAACAAAACGCAATGTTTTTGTAACAATAAATATACAGAGAATTCTCGAGTCAATTTGTGTTGTTCTAAATCGATATAGTTTACGGTGTTATTTGTTACACTTTGGCGGCGCAATATAAGTGGGCCAATTTTTGTATGCACCTGTCCTCGGTATCAGCTTTACTTAAAGATCTGCATTTAGAGGCCAGACGGAAAAAATAAATCCACGATCCGTTACCGTACCATGAATCCCCCTACCCCCACACAATGGTGGAGCGGATGGGGTTGGGGTGGGGTGGGGAGTGGTGTTCAGGGTAAGGGATTCCGAATAGATTTCTTGCGTCTCGCCTCTAAAATTTTAAATCTCTAAGTAAGCCGATACCGAGGACGAGTACAAATTTGGCCCTATTACTACGCCGCCAGTGTGAAATTGCACCATTTACGATTTAATCTGGGACTAATACTAGTAATAACACAGGATTGCAGCTAGCACCTGTGCTGGTTCGCTCTCGATGACTGCGTGGGTTGCTTTTGAGTCCGGTATGCCAGTCTTCGCAACCAAGGTCATGGGTTCGTGTTCGACAGTTGGAACATTTTCTGGATTTTTGTTTTGTTTTGTTTCCCCCAACTTCTCTATCCCCCGCCATCGTGGTGGTCAACGTAAGGTAGACGGAGGGACATCTAAACCCATCAGTGACCTACGATACGAATACAGTCTACCTCTTGTGTGTGCAGATCACAATATCGGTATGGGTGCCGTACCAGTACGGTGACGATACACTCGCTGTGTGAAGGAGCAGTCTGGACGAAATACCAATACAAAATGTCATACCTAAAAATACGATATCATGCTTAGTTTTGGATGTGGCTCAAATCAATCACCAATCCATCAAAACTGAAAAGCAAACTTAAATCTATAACCAATACCTTACTTACTTACTTATTTATCCTCGTGGTGCTTGGGCAGCACAAGGCCGACTAGAGCCAATACAACAGAATGTATATACAGTTGTATGTTTTTAATAATGTAAAATGAGCAGAAAAATCACATTAAAACAAATAGTGGAATCATATTTTTCTTCTAAAGACGGCACACGAAAGTGATGTGTGAGAACTTCAGCAATAGGTTTTATTGATTAATTAAAAATGGATATCGGGGTTTTTGGTAGGATTTTGCTTTAAATTTTGCCCGAATTGCACTGTAAACAGCCAATAGTTCTTCAACTTGCACGGTGTTCCGATCTACGCACGGGATCTTCTTTTCCAAGGCCCGTCTACGATGGGACTAGGTGTCGATTCACCCACCTGGACTAGGATGGTAGAATTAGCTCGAAAAAACAACTCGAGAACATTTTTCAACCGTCGATGGGGCTCGAACCCACTACCTTTTTTGTTGAGAGGTTGACACTTTGCGTCTGGACAACCTTCGAGTCCATGAGCAATAGGAAGCTTGTGAACAAACCATAGAATTGAAATGGAGGCGTCGAAGTCGAAGTGAAACTGTAGTTTAGTGAGTTTGTAGTCACTACCACACTGGTTAAACGCTTTGGCTGCCCATGTGGTTTGTCATAAAGTTGTCACTCTTAGTTCTTCACTTTGATGTCATAGCGTTGTACTCTTAGTTCTTCACTTTGATGTCATAGCGTTGTACTCTTAGTTCTTCACTCTGCTGTCATAAAGCTAACATACTCTTAGTTCTTCACTTTGATGTCATAAAGTTGTACTCTTAGTTCTTCACTTTGATGTCATAAATAAGTTCTTCATTCTGATGTCATAAAGCTGTACTCTTAGTTCTTATTCTGCTGTTCTTCAGTTCTTTGATGTCATAAAGCTGTACTCTTAGTTCTTCACTCTGCTGTCATAACGTTGTACTCTTAGTTCTCCATTTGACACTCTTATTCCTGATTTCCTCACTCTGCTGTCATAACGTTGTACTCTTAGTTCTCCAATCTGATTTCCTCACTCTGCTGTCATAACGCTGTACTCTTAGTTCTCCAATCTGATTTCCTCACTAGACTCACAGTGGTGCCAATGAATGTCCCGCCTGTTATACGTAGGACAGATCGTGTCAAAGTGTTAACGTGAAGCCGCCTAACAGGCTGCATACTGTAGTGTGCTCCCCATGGAGTTGAAAAGGACTAAGAATATGATGGCCAGGGTTAAACGATGTTGAATCGGTGAGCCTGTGTTTGAAACGGCCTTTAAATACAACTGTCTTTATCTATTTAGTCATGTGAGTTTGTCATCACGCGCTGGTTTGCAAAACCAGGCGATTCTGGAGGTGTTTTCTCACAGCGTTGTCTGTCTCCGCTTGTGGGAACGGAATCTATAAAGCCATCTTTAAGAAAAAATAAAAATCTTTATATAGTTCAGGTCTCAGAGTGTTTGGAGTAGTGAGAGAAGAGAGAGAGAGAGAGAGAGAGAGAGAGAGAGAGAGAGAGAGAGAGAGAGAGAGAGAGAGAGAGAGAGAGAGAGAGAGAGAGAGAGAGAGACGAAGACAGACAGACAGACGAACAGACAGAGAAGACGGTTGGAGCCAAGATGATTTTACAGACAGACACACACACACACACACACACATAGTTCCTTGTTTTTATTGCTTAATTAAAGAGCATCCCAGCCTGTCTCGGTGTGGGACCCACCCACCTCGTACGTGCTTTAGTCAGTGGGATTTTAAATGCTACCCTGATGGCTTTACAACGCCACTGACCGGCGGTTATTGCCCGACCCACAGTCATGTAATGCTTCATAGATGTTCTCTCACTTCTCGGAGCAATCTAGTCAGCATCGATCGGGGCGCATCTTGGGTCATTCGTGATACTAATCGATTTCATATTCCCGCCCCCCCTTTTCCTTTCACCCCCCCCTTTTCACTCTCCCCCCCTCTTTCTCTCTCTTTCTCTCTCTCTCTCTCTCTCTCTCTCTCTCTCTCTCTCTCTCTCTCTCCCCCTCCCCCCCCCCCGATCTCAATCTCTACTCTATTAATAGATCAATGGCGCCAATTTAGTTTCCACATTTTCGCGGGATGCTTTCTGCTGTATATTATTTTCTGTGACGTCACTGTCATTATTGTTGTTTTTTGCTTGACTTGCGTGGGTGCGTTTGTTCGCTTGTTCGTGTGCCTGCCTCAGGGTATCTCTCTAGTTGGTTGATTGGTTGGTAAGCAGTGCTATGGAATGTTTTCCCAGTCGTCGACTGTGTCTTTTGCATGTTATTATAGTTGGGCACCCGGGGGGCGGTGCGTTAACAAGAGCAATTGATGGGTTGGGGAGGGGGTGAGGGTGGGGGGCAGGAAGGGAGTTTGGTGAAGTGACTTTCTTCGGTTGCAACAGCTTTTCCTCCTCTTTCTCCTCATTTTCTTACATCGTCGTCGTCTTCTTCTTCGTCGTCGTCGTCGTCTTTTTCTTTTCTTTTTCGTCGTCGTCTTTTTCTTCTTCTTCTTCTTCTTCTTCTTCTTCTTCTTCTTTTTTCTTCTTCTTCTTCTTCTTCTTCTTCTTCTTCTTCTTCTTCTTCTTCTTCTTCTCATCGCTTCTTTTTTCTTCTTCTTCTTCTTCTTCTTCTTCTTCTTGTTCTTGTTCTTCTTCTTCTTCTTCTTCTTCTTCTTGTTCTTCTTCTTCTTCTTCTTCTTCTTCTTCTTCTTCTTCTTCTTCTTTTTCTCTTTCTTCTTCTTCTTCTTCTTCTTCTTCTTCTTCTTCTTCTTCTTCTTCTTCTTCTTCTTCTTCTTCTTCTTCTTCTTCTTCTTCTTCTTCTTTCTTCTTCTTCTTCTTCTTCTTCTTCTTCTTCTTCTTCTTCTTCTTTCTTCTTCTTCTTCTTCTTCTTCTTCTTCTTCTTCTTCTTCTTCTTCTTCTTCTTCTTCTTCTTCTTCTTCTTCTTCTTCTTCTTCTTCTTCTTCTTCTTCTTCTTCTTCTTCTTCTTCTTCTTCTTCTTCTTTCTTCTTTCTTCTTCTTCTTCTTCTTCTTCTTCTTCTTCTCTTCTTCTTCTTCTTCTTCTTCTTCTTCTTCTTCTTCTTCTTCTTCTTCTTCTTCTTCTTCTTCTTCTTCTTCTTCTTCTTCTTCTTCTTCTTCTTCTTCTTCTTCTTCTTCTTCTTCTTCTTCTTCTTCTTCTTCTTCTTCTTCTACTACTTCTTCGTCTTCTTCTTCGTCTTCTTCTTCGTCTTCTTCATCTTTTTCTTTTTAAGTACGTAGGAGGCAACACGATCCAAGGGTTTTTGTATGAAAAGCGCCAGCACAAAATTGTTTTTATGTTTTTGTTGTTGTTATTGTCTTTGTAAAAACATTTCCATCAGACGGAGGAAGAAGGTGAATGAATGTTAGCACAATACATACCCTGTATTCCTTTATTCATGTATGTAGACACGATTGGCAGATTGTTATGTTCATGCAATTGCAATCTTCTACGTTTTTTGTCAAACAATTCTCAATTTGTCGACATGTTGTATGTGGATGAGAAAACAAACGAAAACAACTTTCTTCCTTTAAGTTTCTTCAGCGATTACCGAATTTGGTGAACGAGGGGGTTGGGGGGGGAGGGGGAGGGGAGTTTCTTTACAATTTTGGACAAAATCCTCAACGCAGTTCAATAACAACAACAATAATAAGAACAAAAAAGAAAAGAGAAGAAGAAACTCCACTCTCCTGCAAAACGCAAACATTTTCCATTTGATTTTTCTCCATCCTCCAATCTGCAACAGTATCTACAGGTACTTTTTAAGGAATATTTGCAGAATTACTATTTGGCTTTCTTTTTGTCTGAAAGGAGATTACCTGTAAGAAACTGCAACGTCTTCAGCAATAGCTGAGCAGCAAGAAATCCCATTTACATTTTAACATTTTTATTATTGTTTTTCTTTAGAAATAGACAACTTTACCTCTAGACCACCGTTTCCGGTATAAAAAAACAAAACAAAAACAATAAAAAAAACAACGTATTATCATTATTATACTCTTATCACGTGAGACATTTACTCACATGAATAAACGGGAGCGTAGGTGGGCAACAAAGAAAAGCATAATATTAGTTTTACTTCCGGCGAACTAATAACTAAAGTGAATATTGTATGTAGGGGAGCAGATTCGAGTATTGTAGGTGTTGCATCATTGAGATCAGATTCGAGTATTGTAAGGTGTTACATCATTGAGATCAGATTCGAGTATTGTAAGGTGTTACATCATTGAGATCAGATTTGAGTATTGTGGTGTTGCATCATTGAGATCAGATTCGAGTATTGTAGTGTTGCATCATTGAGATCAGATTCGAGTATTGTAGTGTTGCATCATTGAGATCAGATTCGAGTATTGTAGTGTTGCATCATTGAGATCAGATTCGAGTATTGTAGTGTTGCATCATTGAGATCAGATTCGAGTATTGTAGTGTTGCATCATTGAGATCAGATTTGAGTATTGTAGTGTTGTATCATTGAGATCAGATTCGAGTATTGTAGTGTTGCATCATTGAGATCAGATTCGAGTATTGTAGTGTTGTATCATTGAGATCAGATTCGAGTATTGTAGTGTTGTATCATTGGGATCAGATTCGAGTATTGTAGAGTGTTGTATCATTGGGATCAGATTCGAGTATCGTAGAGTGTTGTATCATTGGGATCAGATTCGAGTATCGTAGAGTGTTGTATCATTGAGATCAGATTCGAGTATCGTAGAGTGTTGTATCATTGAGATCAGATTCGAGTATCGTAGAGTGTTGTATCATTGGGATCAGATTCGAGTATTGTATGGTGTTACATCATTGGGATCAGATTCGAGTATTGTATGGTGTTACATCATTGGGATCAGATTCGAGTATTGTATGGTGTTTATCATTGGGATCAGATTCGAGTATTGTATGGTGTTACATCATTGAGATCAGATTTGAGTATTGTATGGTGTTACATCATTGGGATCAGATTCGAGTATATGGTGTTACATCATTGGGATCAGATTCGAGTATTGTATGGTGTTACATCATTGGGATCAGATTCGAGTATTGTAGAGTGTTGTATCATTGGGAGCAGATTCGAGTATTGTATGGTGTTACATCATTGGGATCAGATTCGAGTATTGTAGAGTGTTGTATCATTGGGAGCAGATTCGAGTATTGTATGGTGTTACATCATTGGGACAGATTTGAGTATCGTAGAGTGTTGTATCATTGGGAGCAGATTCGAGTATTGTATGGTGTTACATCATTGATCAGATTCGAGTATGTAGAGTGTTGTATCATTGGGATCAGATTCGAGTATCGTAGAGTGTTATCCATCATTGGGATCAGATTCGAGTATTGTATGGTGTTACATCATTGGGATCAGATTCGAGTATTGTATGGTGTTACATCATTGGGATCAGATTCAGTATTGTATGGTGTTACATCATTGGATAGATTCGAGTATTGTATGGTGTTACATCATTGGGATCAGATTCGAGTATTGTATGGTGTTGTATCATTGGGATCAGATTCGAGTATTGTAGAGTGTTGTATCATTGAGATCAGATTCGAGTATTGTAGAATGTTGTATCATTGGGATCAGATTAGAGTATTGTAGAGTGTTGTATCATTGGGATCAGATTCGAGTATTGTAGAGTGTTCATCATTGAGATCAGATTCGAGTATCGTAGAGTGTTGTATCATTGGGATCAGATTCGAGTATTGTAGAGTGTTGTATCATTGGGATCAGATTCGAGTATTGTAGAGTGTTGTATCATTGGGAGCAGATTCGAGTATCGTAGAGTGTTGTATCATTGGGAGCAGATTCGAGTATTGTAGAGTGTTGTATCATTGGGGATCAGATTCGAGTACTGTAGAGTGTTGTATCATTGGGATCAGATTCGATATTGTAGAGTGTTGTATCATTGGGATCAGATTCGAGTATTGTAGTGCTGTATCATTGGATCAGATTCGAGTATTGTAGGGTGTTGTATCATTGGGATCAGATTCGAGTATTGTAGAGTGTTGTATCATTGGGATCAGATTCGAGTATTGTAGAGTGTTGTATCATTGGGATCAGATTCGGAGTATTGTAGGGTGTGGCATCATTGGGATCAGATTCGAGTATTGTAGAGTGCTGCATCCATGCGAACTGAACTGAGGCTTGTTAGGTATTTTCTTCTAACAACACTCACGTGGTCCTGCTCGCTTTGACGTCACTGCTCGCAAGATAAAGATACAAAGAATACGCAGATAACGAAAGTCTTGCATCTTGCTGAGTTGAGGCTCGATATGGATTCGCTTCTAGCAGCACTCGCGTGACCAACTCGCTGTGTGACATGACCGCTCGCAAGATACAGAGATAGTTTGCAATACATAAATCTCGGAAGTCTTGCGTCTTGCAATACTCGGAAACAGCGAGCTCGATTTGTCTTCTAGCGTCTAGCTTTCTCATCGTTGTCTGTCTTTCTTAAATGGCCGTATCAAGTCATCACGCAACGGCCAAACCGCCCGCTGCCCATGTCTTCTCTTCAATGGAAATAAATGAAAAAGAAGGAAGCGATGCTGATAGAGAGAGAGAGAGATAAAAAAGTGAAAAGAAAGACTTGGCTATTATAGGCCGTGCAGGGAAGGGGAGACAAGTTACAGCTCACATTGATATTGCCCTAACTACACATTCGACGATTTTGGAGTAATATAATCATCATCATCATTATAATTATTATTATCATCATCATCATCATCATTATAATTATCATCAGCATCATCATCATAATCGTCATCACCATCGTCATCATCACAATCATCATCAAATTTACAATCGTCAATTAATGCCCTGTATCACACACACGCACACACATACACACACACACACGCACACGCACACACACACACACACACACACACAATGGAGAGAAGAAAAAGAGTGTTTCAAGGTGTCTTCGTGCGTCAAAATTTGACTTGCATTTCTATGCCTTCCTTCAGATTCTCTTTACACTACAACGACTGAGACCTTTAGGGCGTTGTTTTAAATTTTTGTTGTTGTTGCTCAAATCAAGTTTATGTGTAGTTAGACCGACTAAAACATCTGTTTGTAAGCTCTCCCCCCTCGCTTCCCCCCAATCCCCTCGCCCCCCCCCAAACGTACTCCCACCCTTCTGGTAATGGGTCCGTGGGCATGCGGAAGGAAATGGGAAGAGAGGCTTCAATGCGGAAGGAAAGGAGCGAGTATTGTGTTGTGTGAGCTTTCGTGAGGCTTCCTTCCTTCCTTCCTTCTTCTTCTACCGTGCCATGCAAGGGGATTACTGGCAACAACACTAGCAGTAGCAGCCCCCCCCCTGTCTCACTCAGCAACGCTGATGGGATATCTATCTATCTGTGCACGCAACTCTCACTGTCCATTTTGTGTGACGTTGTTGTTTGTTGTTACTGCCATTTCGTAGTCGTCGTATTGAAGGTATTACATAATGTTACTCTACGATAACGTGTAGTTAGTTGTGTTGAAAAGGAGGAGGGAGGGGTGGGGGGGGGCGGAGAGGGAGGGAGGGGGACGGACGGACGGACGGACTCGGTGGTTCAGAGGTAAGGCGTGTCAGCATCTCACTCAACCAAAAATCAAGGTTATGCATTCGCGTTCGACAGATTCAACAACCTTCTCCAGTTTTTTCTCTTTCGAGTAACCCCCCCACCCTCCCTTCCCCCTCTCCTGTCCAGGCAGATGGATCAGCACCCAGTCTCATGTGGAGACGGTAACAAAGAGGCCCCACGTGTGCAGAAAACAACATTGTTATTTCTATGCGTTGTTGTTTTGTTGTTGTTGGTGTATTGTATCTTTTTGGCGGTTGATGGGTGTGAGGTTGGACGGGAAGGGGGATGCAAGATGGAGTATTATAGAGGACATGTGTACAGTCTTCTACTCTCTTTTATACAATCTGTTTTGTGTGTTACGACATTTCCAAGTTTGTCAAGTCTGTGACATACTTTTTTTTTCATGCGTGTCACATTGTCCTCGGAAATATGTTTTTTTTCCCCTCCAAGTTTCAATTTGTATTAACATGATAAATTGTAGCTGTCAATCAAACAGTCTTGGCGGTACATTAATGTAAATAGAACTTTGTGTGACTGATAGGAGAAATGGCCCTCTGAGATAACCTTCCATACACACCTCTACACCCTACCCACTCCCTCTTTCCGTCTCGTTTGTGGGCGAGTTGATGGGACCTACTGGTAGATGCTGTTTCTTTTCAGACAGACAGACTCCTTTGATCTTACAGACAGCTCCTAACTCACCCTGAGATAACGGTGTATACTCGGACAGGGTTGGTGGGCAGCTGCTCTGGTTAGACCTTCTTCCAGACAGACCTTCTTTCACTAATCTTTCATCTTGCTGTTTCCTCAGTAAGATTTTTATGCATTCACCCTGACATCACCGCCATTGTGGATGGCAGCCTCTCTTTATTTACAGACAGACAAACAAGACAAACAAACAAACAAACACGGTATATATATATATATATATATAGAGAGAGAGAGATATAGAGAGAGATAGAGAGATATATATATATATATAGATATATATATACAGACACACAGACTCACTAAAACGAATAAATCGATCAAATCCTTTGGTAGTAACTCCTGCTACCTTGTTTTATCTCTTTCACACGTCTTTCACTTCACCGTTACCTTCTTAAATCATCCTGAGATTACCGCATTAGGTCCGTTTTATACTGGCACCTACGTTTTCTGTAGGTGAGAGAAATCGTGCGTAATCGAAAATTTCTCTTTGTTTCACTTACGACGCTGTGGGTGTTTATACCGCCACGGACACTTACGACGCTGGGGTGTTTATGCCGCCACGGTTACCCGACGCTGTGAGTGTTTATACCGCCACGGACACTTACGACGCTGTGAGTGTTTATACCGCCAGAGACACTTACGACACTGTGAGTGTTTTACCACCACGGACATTACGACGCTGTGAGTGTGGGGGAGGGAGGGACAGACGACGCTGCGAGTGATACCTTACGACACTGTGAGTGTTTATACCACCGGACGGACACTGTGGTGTTTTACCGCCAGAGACTTTCCCGACACTGTGAGTGTTTATACCGCCACGGACGACTGTGAGTGTTTTGCCGCCACGACGCTACGACACTGTGAGTGTTTATACCGCACGGACACTTACGACACTGTGAGTGTTTATACCGCCACGGACACTTACGACACTGTGAGTGACGGACGACGCTGTGAGTGTTTATACCGCCACGGACACTTACGACACTGTGAGTGTTTATACCGCCACGGACACTTACGACATAGAGAGTGTTTGAGACACTTACGACGCTGTGAGTGTTTATACCGCCACGGATACATCGCCACGGACACTTGCAACTGTCGTACGTGCAGAGGGATTGCCACACTTCGTAGCACGTTTAGGTGCCGACAGAACTTACGGGATTGAAGTTTATACCGCCACGGTTACTCCTTTTATTCGTCGTTTGGCGTGCTCTCCCTGTTTACACTGGCACGCGGTTTATGTGAGAGAGAAAGACACGAAAGACTTTTCTATTTTATACCGATCGAAATGGATGATGACAGAAATTAATTCTTAGAGTTTATAACCGGCCCTTTATTTGGGACAAAATAGATAGAATCATTTTAATAGAAAATTATAGCGATATCGAAAAATTTTATAGATTTTTCTTTACCACCGCCACGGATCAGTTTCTGTCACTGCGAGCGCCATTTATACCATAAAACTAGTAGGTCATGCATATGAATTTATACCGCCACGGAAATACGTAGGTGGCACTATAAACGGACCCTCAAGTGGACAATTCCAACGAAACAGAATGGAGGGGGGGTATACCCGCCACGGACACACACACACACACACACACTCAGTCCACACAACGAAAGAGCGAATCGTTCCTTTTTTTTCGGTGACTGTCTAACGATGTTTTTTTGAAAGTATCCATGATCTTGGACTTGTCACTTTGCCTTTGTGAGCGGTTGTTGGCGCTGCTGGTAGGTCTTACTTCTTGTACTTTTCCTTCTTTTTGAAATATTATTTTTACTTATCTTTCGTCAGAATTCACCCTGAGACACTGCAATAGTGGTTAAATAAACAAAGTATAGATCACTGATAAGACATTGTGAGTGTTTAGGAAGCCCTAGGACATTGCTACCTCTTGGTGATTTTTGTATTTATTGTATCGTGTGTATGTGCATTGTATGTATGTCTGTGTGAAAGAAGTGTACATCAACGTGTTGTGTGTATATATGTTCGTGTGTGCAGTGTATGTATATGTTATACATGTCTGCGTGTGCGTATGTGTGTGTGTATGTTTGTCTGTCTGTTTCTGTACATATATCGATCGAAATATATGATGACAAAATTCTCTCTCTCTCTCTATATAACCGGCCCTTTATTTGTGTGTGTAAACAGACAAGAATCTATTTAATAGAAAATTATATATCGAAAATTTCTATATATATATATACCACTCTGTCTGTGTGTGTGTGTGTGTGTTTGTAATAGTATCTTTATAAAACTAGTACATCTTGCTTTCAGGTTTAAATGTCTACTGAAATCATTCTGTCAATCTCTCTCTTTTGGTGGACGGCATCAATGCGATGATGATCAGCTGAGTTGTAAATCAGTAAGCTGTCTCTCTGCCTGGGATCAAAGTGAACGATAGTTTTTTTTTCTCTGATTGTCAACTTGATGCTAGTTTTCAGGTAAGTCAAATCTGGCATGATCGACACACTGTATACAATGGGCGAGGTGGGGGAGGGAAGGATGGCTGGTAGGTCTTAACTTCTTTTCCTTTTCCTGTTTCACCTTGTAGCGAAGGATCATCATTGTCATCATCGTGTTCGTCATCATCATTGTCGTAGTCGTCGTCATCATCATCGTATTCGTCGTCATCATCATCATCATTATTTCCAACACGGCCAACTCCAGGACATTATCATCATATTTGTCATCGATCATCATTATCAAGCATCATCATCATCATCATCATCATTATTTGTACCATCAACGAATTCCATCATCATCACCATCTGTATCATCATCATCATCTAAACCACCAACTCCATCATCATCATCATCATTATCGTTCCCTACCACCAACTCCATCATCATGGATCCACCATCTCCATTACCACCAACTCCATCATCATCATCACCACCATCATCGTCACCATCATTATCATCACCATCATCATCATCATCACCACCAACATCATAATCACCATCATCATCACCACCATCACCACCATCATGCTATCATCATCATCACCATCATCATCATCACCATCATTCATCATCACCATCATCACCAACATCATCATCATCATCATCATCATCACCATCACCACCACCAACATCATCATCATCACCACCATCGTCATCATCATTACCAACATCACCACCATCGTCATCATCATTACCAATACCACCTCCATGATGATGATGGCGCACCAACATCGTAAATTCACATCACCACCATCGTCATCATCATGGGATCAAACGACCATCGCCATCATCATTACCAAATCACAACCATCGTCATCGTCATGCTGGTTTTTCACCACCATCAACATCGTCATTACCACCGAACACCACCATCGCTATCGTCATTACCAACATCACCACCATCGTCATCATACATCTTTCCCTTTTCCTGTTTCACCTTGTAGCGAAGGATCATCATTGTCATCATCGTGTTCGTCATCATCATTGTCGTAGCCGTCGTCGTCATCATCATCGTATTCGTCGTCATCATCATCATTATTTCCACCTGTACTGTTCCATCATTATCATCATATTCGTCATCATCATCATTATCAGCATCATCATCATCATCATCATCATTATTTCCACCGAACATCATCATCTCCACCACCAACTCCATCATCATCATCATCATCATCTCCACTACCACCAACTCCACCATCGTCATCATCATCACCACCCACACTATCATCATCACCATCGTCATCATCATCACCACCCACACTATCATCACCACCATCGTCATCATCATCACCACCCACACTATCATCATCACCATCGTCATCATCATCACCACCCACACTATCATCACCACCATCGTCATCATCATCACCACCCACACTATCATCACCACCATCGTCATCATCATCACCACCCACACTATCATCACCACCATCGTCATCATCATCACCACCCACACTATCATCATCACCATCGTCATTCCATGGGAGTTTGGTGAAAGCTGCTTATCATAGGTCCCACCTCCTTTCTGTCGCTCATCTTTTGTCTTGCTGTTACCTCTTCATTCACCCTGAGATCACCGCATGTTGTGGGAGAGGTAAATTTCAATGAAACAAACAAATCATCAAAAAGTAGGACAGAATAAGTTATCCTTTATTGATCATTAAAGAGGAAATTGCATTGTGTTTGTTGACATGATGCTCACAATAAATAGTCACAACAGAAAACTGTATTCACATAATATAATAAGAACATCATTCACTCACACACACACACACACACACACACACACACACACACATATATATATATATATATATATATATATATATATATATATATATATATATATATAGGCCTCTCACTCTCGTAACGTTATAGACGTCATAATAGATGGATAAAATGAAGTGGGAAGTCAATTTTTTTTTTTTACATAGATGGATTTCTCATGGCGAAAGGGAGAAATGTATTAACATTTAAAAAAAAAATCATCATTGCATCCGGTAACCAAGCAGGGTCGTGTGGGGATGATTGCATTGTGGAATGTCGCACCAGTGTCTTCCATAGCCAGGGTTTGTGTCTTGGAGAAGGTCTTCCATGGCCAGGGTTTGTGTCTTGGAGAAGGTCTTCCATAGCCAGGGTTTGTGTCTTGGAGAAGGTCTTCCATAGCCAGGGTTTGTGTTTTGGAGAAGGTCTTCTATAGCCAGGGTTTGTGTCTTGGAGAAGGTCTTCCATAGCCAGGGTTTGTGTTTTGGAGAATGTCTTCTATAGCCAGGGTTTGTGTCTTGGAGAAGGTCTTCTATAGCCAGGGTTTGTGTCTTGGAGAAGGTCTTCTATAGCCAGGGTTTGTGTCTTGGAGAAGGTCTTCCATAGCCAGGGTTTGTGTCTTGGAGAAGGTCTTCTATAGCCAGGGTTTGTGTCTTGGAGAAGGTCTTCCATAGCCAGGGTTGTGTCTTGGAGAAGTCTTCATAGCCAGGGTTTGTGTCTTGGAGAAGGTCTTCTATAGCCAGGGTTTGTGTCTTGGAGAAGGTCTTCCATAGCCAAGGTTTGTGTCTTGGAGAAGGTCTTCCATAGCCAGGGTTTGTGTTTTGGAGAAGGTCTTCCATGGCCATTGTTTGTGTCTTGGAGAAGGTCTTCCATAGCCAGGGTTTGTGTCTTGGAGAATGTCTTCCATAGCCAGGGTTTGTGTTTTGGAGAAGGTCTTCCATGGCAGCTCTGTGCTGTTATCTTCCCATCTCGTGCTGTTCCCTTCTCCCAGGTGCCTTGTTAAGGATCTGGATGTTTGGCGAGCGCCATTGGTAGGTCCTACTTCTTGACTTTCACTCTTTTTACTTTTCCCTTTTCTTTCATTTTGCTGTTTCCTTTTAGTCAACACTGAGATCGTCTCATATGGTAGACGGATGGAAATTTTAACCCAACAACAACAACAAAATTTCTCTCTAGGATGAATTAAAGTATTTTAATTTGAACAACAACAACAGCCACATATATATCTGGGATAAAATAAAGTATTTGAATTTGAACAACAACAACAACACCAACAACAACCCGTGTAGGGTTAGTTTGGAAATGGCGTTTGAATCGTATCTTGTACATGTAATAGGATTTTGGTATATGGGATAAAGATAAATTTAGATGTAAATTAGGTTTCCTGTGATCGTACCTGCTCGTGTGACCCAAGTATTGCCGACCGTTCCGAAACGAAATAGAGGTAGTGGATAAGGGAATTCGGTGGTCAAGAGGCAAGATGTCGGGTCTCTTGAATCCAAAGTAAAAGGGTCAGCATTCATGCCCCTACAGGTTGAACAATTTTCCCCGACTTATTTTCCAAGTAATTTCTATTTCTTATCGGAGATGCAATGAATAACAAGATGATCCTGTGTGCATATCACAACAACATGATGTGCTGTTTACACTAAGGCAGTCCGAAAATAACAATAAATAATCCTACAAACAAAAAAAAAACAACAAAAAACGAGAAGAAAAAAACCGAACGCCTTCTGAGATCACCTTATTCGTGGATGTGGGCCATCAAATCAAAACCCTTTCAGTCGCACGCAAATTGGTCAACAGCAATAGGTGTACTACTGTTTGCTCCGCTCGGCTGTCCTTATGAAAGTTCGTAACGCGTTTATCGAACTGGAAGCCGATTGAAGCTGTCTGAACACTGTCGATGTGCATTAACCTTGGTCATGTTTCGGATCGTCGCGTTGGGGTCCCCAGGACTGTGATACGATCTCGTGTGTCTGACAAATAGAATCGAAAACGCAATGTTGGAATTGAAGACATTGATCTCGAGGCTTGATACCTTTCACATCAAATTTATAGTCCCCCCCCCCCCGCCTTTGTATGTGTGTGTATATATGTATGTGTGTGTGTGTATGTGTGCGTGTGTGTATGTGTGTGTGTGCAGACGTCCTGTCTTTATTTGTTTCCTTTACTATTCGTGAGTTGTTGTTGGAGGATACTACAGAGTACTAGTTTATCCTTCCTCTTTCGTGACCAGTTGGTAGGCCCTGCTAGTAGGTCCTACTGCTCTTTCCTTCTTTCACTCATCTTTTATCTTGCTGTTTCCCTTGGACACCATTGAGATCCCATAATATGGTGGGATGGGAATTTAAATGTCCAATGAAAATTCTCTTCTCTTTGTTTCACCATGCTATGTCGCTGTTAAAATCACCCTGAGATCACCGCATATGGCGGACGAAGTAAATTTCAATGAACCAAATAATCCGATTTCTTTCATTTCTACTACCCCCCCCCCCCCCCCCCCCCCTCTCCAGTTTTTTTTCTTTCATCTTGATGTTTCCTCTTTATTCACTAGAAGAGATCACCACATATAATAGTGGTCGGGGTCAATTGAAAATACACCATGTGAGTGTTAAGGAGGCCTGTGTCCTACTTGTACTTCTTCTTATCGTATACCACGATGATTGTTCTTATCGTATACCACGATGATTGTTCTTATCGTATACCACGATGATTGTTCTTATCGTATACCACGATGATTGTTCTTATCGTATACCACGATGATTGTTCTTATCGTATATCACGATGATTGTTCTTATCGTATATCACGATGATTGTTCTTATCGTATACCACGATGATTGTTCTTATCGTATATCACGATGATTGTTCTTATCGTATATCACGATGATTGTTCTTATCGTATACTACGATGCTTGTTCTTATCGCATATCACGATGATTGTTCTTATCGTATACCACGATGATTGTTCTTGTCGTATATCACCATAATTCTTATCGTATACACGATAATTCTTCTTATCGTATATCACGATGATTGTTCTTATCGTATATCACGATGATTGTTCTTGTCGTATATCACGATGATTGTTCTTATCGTATATCACGATGATTGTTCTTATAGTATACCACGATGATTGTTATTGTCGTATATCACGATGATTGTTATTGTCGTATATCACGATGATTGTTCTTATCGTATATCACGATGATTGTTATTGTCGTATATCACGATGATTGTTCTTATAGTATACCACGATGATTGTTATTGTCGTATATCACGATGATTGTTCTTATAGTATACCACGATGATTGTTATTGTCGTATATCACGATGATTGTTATTGTCGTATATCACGATGATTGTTCTTATCGTATACCACGATGATTGTTCTTATCGTATACCACGATGATTGTTCTTATCGTATACCAGGATGATTGTTCTTATCGTATACCACGATGATTGTTATTGTCGTATATCACGATGATTGTTATTGTCGTATATCACGATGATTGTTCTTATCGTATACCACGATGATTGTTCTTATCGCATATCACGATGATTGTTCTTATCGTATACCACGATGATCGTTCTTGTCGTATATCACCATAATTCTTATCGTATACACGATAATTCTTCTTATCGTGTATCACGATGATTGTTCTTATCGTATATCACGATGATTGTTATTGTCGTATATCACGATGATTGTTCTTATAGTATACCACGATGATTATTATTGTCGTATATCACGATGATTGTTATTGTCGTATATCACGATGATTGTTCTTATCGTATATCACGATGATTGTTATTGTCGTATATCACGATGATTGTTATTGTCGTATATCACGATAATTCTTCTTATCGTATACACGATAATTCTTCTTATCGTATACACGATGATTGTTCTTATCGTATACCACGATGATTGTTCTTATCGTATATCACGATGATTGTTCTTATCGTATACCACGATGATTGTTCTTATCGTATACCACGATGATTGTTCTTATCGTATACCACGATAATTGTTCTTATCGTATACCACGATGATTGTTCTTATCGTATACCACGATGATTGTTCTTATCGTATACCACGATGATTGTTCTTATCGTATACCACGATGATTGTTCTTATCGTATACCACGATGATTGTTCTTATCGTATACCACGATGATTGTTCTTATCGTATATCACGATGATTGTTCTTATCGTATACCACGATGATTGTTCTTATCGTATACCACGATGATTGTTCTTATCGTATACCACGATGATTGTTCTTATCGTATATCACGATGATTGTTCTTATCGTATACCACGATGATTGTTCTTATCGTATATCACGATGATTGTTCTTATCGTATACCACGATGATTGTTCTTATCGTATATCACGATGATTGTTCTTATCGTATACCACGATGATTGTTCTTATCGTATATCACGATGAGAGGATTTGTTTTTGTTTTTGCCCGGACGGACTGTCTTGTTGAACATTCAACTCGATGGCAAAGGATATTATTAATGTGCGCAGAATATGAAGAGCTGTGACCTCACCACTGGCTTCCTGTAGTAAAGCATAGAATTGAATACAAAATCTTTGTAATGTTTATAAAAAAGTTTAAATCATACTATATCTCCATCATACCTCTATGAGCTTATTCCTTGCAGTAAATTGAGGTCATCTGATGCTCTACTTCTGAAAATGCCATCCAAAATAATTAATTTCAATCTAAATAAAAAAAAGTTGTAGTTGTGCAGCTCCCATCCACTGGAATAAGCTGTCGCCCTCAACACAGTTGATTCTGTTAATTTGTTTTGAAAAGATATCTAAAAACGGAACATTTAAAGAGGCTTTTAAAACATGAGACAAATGTTGTATATTGTACATGTATTGTACGTTGTGGAACTTTCACATTTCGGGAGCCCCAGACAAGTAGGGCACATATTATTACGATGCCCGGAATAACGCAAAATTTTTAACTGGCTGGAAAGAAATAATAATGAAAACAACAACGTCCAAACAAACTGATATATACATATATATATACATATATACGTTAACACCCCCCCCCCCCACACACACACACACACACACACACACAACTTACAAGTCAGTGATGACGCCTTGCCTTGCCCCCATTTTAAATGTCAACAGGCATTGATTGGAGAGTCAGTACAAGACTTACTTGTAAGTATGTTATAAGTGATGGGGTAATAACGACGCGATAATAATATATAACTACGTTGACGCCCCGTATGACGAGCAAAGACGAGTGGGAGACGAAGTAAGAATCAGACAGAAGAGAGAAAAAAAAGAAGAGAAAAAAATTTCTATTGGACACCTAGGCAGAATGGAATCCATGACCTTGGCGGCGTTTACACGCCCCCCCCCCCCCCCCGCCCATGAACAGTTAACCTCCCAACCATTACATAAATCTCTCGTGTTATTATTACTATTATTATCGTATGTTTCCTCTGGTCCTTTCGGGAATTCATTTGAACTTCCTGACCCTCGGGGTCTTGGTAGTCCAAAGGCAAGGTGTCCGCCTCTCAACTTAAAGGTAGTCCAAAGGCAAGGTGTCCGCCTCTCAACTTAAAGGTAGTCCAAAGGCAAGGTGTCCGCCTCTCAACTTAAAGGTAGTCCAAAGGCAAGGTGTCCGCCTCTCAACTTAAAGGTAGTCCAAAGGCAAGGTGTCCGCCTCTCAACTTAAAGGTAGTCCAAAGGCAAGGTGTCCGCCTCTCAACTTAAAGGTAGTCCAAAGGCAAGGTGTCCGCCTCTCAACTTAAAGGTAGTCCAAAGGCAAGGTGTCCGCCTCTCAACTTAAAGGTAGTCCAAAGGCAAGGTGTCCGCCTCTCAACTTAAAGGTAGTCCAAAGGCAAGGTGTCCGCCTCTCAACTTAAAGGTAGTCCAAAGGCAAGGTGTCCGCCTCTCAACTTAAAGGTAGTCCACAGGCAAGGTGTCCGCCTCTCAACTTAAAGGTAGTCCAAAGGCAAGGTGTCCGCCTCTCAACTTAAAGGTAGTCCAAAGGCAAGGTGTCCGCCTCTCAACTTAAAGGTAGTCCAAAGGCAAGGTGTCCGCCTCTCAACTTAAAGGTAGTCCACAGGCAAGGTGTCCGCCTCTCAACTTAAAGGTAGTCCAAAGGCAAGGTGTCCGCCTCTCAACTTAAAGGTAGTCGGCTGGAGCTGCGCCAAGGGTTGAACAAAATAAAAATCTTGAGTTTTTTCGAGGAAAATCTCCCCCCCCCCCCTCCCCCGGTCCAGGTAGGTGTATCGACACCCAGTCCCATCGGGGACAAAGGATAAAAAAAGGAGGTCCCATGTGCAGAGACGATAACCCTCTGTACACGTTAAAGATACCATTGGCTGTTTACAGGGCAGTCCGGACATAATCACAATCCTAGCCAAAAAGCCCCCCCCCCCCCCCCCCGATATCACCTTAGTTGTGCATGGGGGTAAATCAAAACCAATACAAATCATGACCTTCTTTTATCTTAAGCGGCAGCGGGGTTTTATTTAGTCTAGTGCTTCGGCAAGTTCGATACTGTTTTCGAAAGGACCGGTAGGAAGAACTGCCTCTGTCTATCTATGTCTCTCCCTCTGTCCCCCCCTCCTTTCCTCGCTTCCTCCCCTCGCTTGGTGGGCGATGCTGGTAGGTCCTACTTCTTTCCTTTGACTCTTTCGCGTATCTTTCACTCCTCTTAATTTAACCCTGAGAACACCGTAATGGTGGACTGAATACATTTTAATTAAACAAACAACAAACAAACCCACCATCGTCTATGTGGATATCGGCGCTATACACAAAAATAATTTCTTTCAAGCAAAGCATGAGTTCATACTATCTGCCTCAGTTTTGTCCAATCTCCCTGATTCTCATACCCAGTCCCCTCTCAAATTTCAAATGGCTTGGGAGGGTTGGCAAGCTTATTATGGGACGGGGACACGTCGAGGGGGAGGAGGGAGGGAGGGGAAAGGGGGTTTAAACCACCTGTCACCGGACTGGGGACAAGTTTTACATTGTGCGATGGGAGATGGGGGAAGAGGCTGACTTATGTGTGGCAGTGATGGTGATGGCTGATGAGTATTTTGGGCAAGTGGGATCAGGAATCCAATCTTGTCATCACCCACCCCCTAGGCTATTTTTAGAAATATTGTACACTGATTTTTTCCTTTTCAATTACCGCTGCTGTCATAGTTTGAGGCGGAGTGAATGGTGGA
>JAXRKP010001244.1:0-12500 GCA_037039925.1 Doris montereyensis
CTCTCTCCTCTCTCTCTTCTCTCTCTCACTCTCTCTCATCTCTCTCTCTCTCTCCTCTCTCTCTCTCTCTCTCTCATCTCTCTCTCTCTCTCTCTCTCTCTCTCTCTCCTCTCTCTCTCTCTCTCTCTCTCTCTCTCTCTCTCTCTCTCTCTCTCTCTCTCTCTCTCTCTCTCTCTCTCTCTCTCTCTCTCTCTCTCTCTCTCTCTCTCTCTCTCTCTCTCTCTCTCTCTCTCTCTCTCTCTCTCTCTCTCTCTCTCTCTCTCTCTCTCTCTCTCTCTCTCTCTCTCTCTCTCTCTCTCTCTCTCTCTCTCTCTCTCTCTCTCTCTCTCTCTCTCTCTCTCTCTCTCTCTCTCTCTCTCTCTCTCTCTCTCTCTCTCTCTCTCTCTCTCTCTCTCTCTCTCTCTCCTCTCTCTCTCTCTCTCTCTCTCTCTCTCTCTCTCTCTCTCTCTCTCTCTCTCTCTCTCTCTCTCTCTCTCTCTCTCTCTCTCTCTCTCTCTCTCTACTCTCTCTCTCTCTCTCTCTCTCTCTCTCTCTCTCTCTCTCTCTCTCTCTCTCTCTCTCTCTCTCTCTCTCTCTCTCTCTCTCTCTCTCTCTCTCTCTCTCTCTGCCTCTCTCTCTCTCTCTCTCTCTCTCTCTCTCTCTCTCTCTCTCTCTCTCTCTCTCTCTCTCTCTCTCTCTCTCTCTCTCTCTCTCTCTCTCTCTCTCTCTCTCTCTCTGCTCTCTCTCTCTCTCTCTCTCTCTCTCTCTCTCTCTCTCTCTCTCTCTCTCTCTCTCTCTCTCTCTCTCTCTCTCTCTCTCTCTCTCTCCTCTTTCTCCCTGTCTGTCTGTTTCTCTTTGGTGTCTCTGTCTTGTGTGGCTGTCTGTCTGGTTTGTCTGTCTGTCTGTCTGTCTGTCTCTCTCTCTCTCTCTCTCTCTCTCTCTCTCTCTCTCTCTCTCTCTCTCTCTCTCTCCCTGTCTGCTGTTTCTCTCTTTTGTGTCTCTCTGTCTGTGTGGTGTCTGTTTTATGCTCCACAATAAACGGATTGGCCGACGAGCGTATCAGGGAAGCTTCTTCGCTACTCCCCTCTTTTTTCTTCTCGCTGTTTGTGGTCTGATGTGCTATTTAGTGTATTATTCCCTTTTGTGTTTTCCTTTTTAATATTCGCACCCCTCCCTCTCACCCCCCTTCCGCACATTTTTCCTTTCAGGTTAACAACGCGTGGTTCCACTGTCTCATTTCAACAAAACATACTTTCTTTCACTTCGTTGAGAAACTCCCCTTTTTTTCAGTTGCTTTTTTTTCTCTTCTTCTTTCTAATCCTTCAAAATATGTCTTTTGGCTTTAAAAACCTTAGTGTAATGAAGTTATGACTTATGTTGTTATTATTATTATTATTATTATTATTATTATTATTATTATTATTATTATTATTATTATTAGCTCTTAATCGGATATTCAAAAGCCCCGCAGAGACAGTTCAATTTAAAGGGAATTTGGTTGAGCAAAATTTAGGAAACAATTACTTTGTTTGCCATGTTTCCGGGTAATGATTTGGGTATACACACATCGGCTTGATTTCCAAATGTCATGAATTCGTGCGGTAATGCGTATTTGTTTGTCTGTCCTTGAAACTCCGAACGTTTCATGCTACCCCTCACTCACTCAACATAATTATTAGTGCTTTACAGTAGTCCATGCCATATTAAAATTGTGTTTGAATCGACGGTGGTGTCACTTTAGTAAAGGTAATGACACAAGATAATATGAAACATAGGAACAAAGACGAGACAACTATGTAGTTAGCTCGGTTTTTAGCACGTTATTTCTTAATTGATGGCGACGAGATCGATGCGGACGGAGGAAGCGGTAGTTCGATCCCTATGGTGGGGGAGTTTTTTCTGTCTATTCCTTGTATTTCTCCGTCTTTGTTCCTATGGGGCTTTACTCACATTATCTTGTATCATTACCTTCACTTCCGATCATCCCCTTGCCTCACTATTTGACTTTGTCACTTTAGTAGAAGTAGTAGTAGTATCTATCCAGCAGTAGTAGTAGCAGTAGCAGTAGCAGCAGCAGCAGCATCCATCTAATCCATCTATCCATCAGAGAGAGAGAGAGAGAGAGAGAGAGAGAGAGAGAGAGAGAGAGAGAGAGAGAGAGAGAGAGAAAGAGAGAGAGAGAGAGGGGGGAGAGGGAGAAGGATCCAGAGAGAGAGAGAGAGATCCACCCATCTATCCAGAGAGAGAGAGAGAGAGAGATCCATCCACAGAGACCCCATCCGCACAGAGAGAGAGAGAGTTACCCCTGTAGAGAGATTGCATTTTCTCAGGGCCTGCCAGAGTCTTGTAGCAAAGAGAGCCATTAGCTTTTTTAATTGAATTACTGGCAGATTAGAGAGAGACTTACCTTGAGCAGAGAGAGAGGCTAATGAAGATAGCAGTGAGAGAGAGAGACGAGAGATCACGTGACCAGAGAGAGAGAGAGAGAGAGAGAGAGAGAGAGAGAGAGAGGGAGAAATACCAGAGAGAGAGAGAGAGAGAGGCAGGGGGACAGACAGACAGACAGACTTTCTTTTTCGTGGAGGCCAGCTAGTCATAGAAGAGAGAGAGAGAGAGAGAGAGAGAGAGAGAGAGAGAGAGAAGCGACACGAGAGCGGGGAGACAGACAGAGAGACAGACAGAGAGACAGGTATTCAGACAAGAGAGAGAGAGAGAGAGAGAGAGAGAGAGAGAGAGAGAGAGAGAGAGAGAGAGAGAGAGAGAAAGAGAGAGAGAGAGAGAAAGAAATAAAAGGAAGTGGGTTTATGATTAGGCGGAATGGAGAATCTTATTTCTGCTTAACAGGATCGAATGCCACGTCCCAGAATAGGAACCAGTCGCGCCAGATCGAATTGTCTCCGTCGAGAGAAGAGGCTGCCTTGTGATCACGTGCCAGATATTATGTTTAGGTTTCTGGAGTTGTTGGTAGAGCGCTTCAAAGGATTTGACTATGGAGATTGGTTCGATCTTCAGGATAACGTTGCTTCTTTTCATTATAGATCTAGAAGTTGTTCTGTCTGTGGTCCAATGCTTTTGAACCAAGATTTAGATGGAAAACTATAATGTTAAAGTAATTATTCATATTTTTCTTTCCTATGGGTTATGTCAGTAAAACATGATATGCACAAAGTGATCATTTTCAATCGCCGTCAATTTCCATTTCTTTTCGTAGCATTTTCCTCTTTATGGATAGGGGTACATTTTTCTGATGGTTTACTGTCATTTATATTTTCCCATATCTTTTGTTTGGTTTGTTTTCTTTTTGTCATGTTATTTTTTTGTTTTCAAGATTGACTTAGCCCACTGTGTAGAATTGATGATATACGCTGGCTAGAGAAAAAGTCAAGACAAGAGAAAATGGTACTTGAATGTTGTTGGTGAGCGAGTGACGAAAAAGGGGGTCGTTTTAAACGGGTCATTTATGATCACTGTTGAGGACTGTTGTTTAAAACAGACATTATATTAAGTTGATTTGTTGTTTTACATTCACTTGTGGAGTTTCCTCGCCATACAGACGTCCCACCCTACTTGTCTATCTTTCACGTATCATCGAAACTATTGGGAGCAAACCAACCTAATTCAAGATTTAAATTCAGACTACAATGTTGATGGTATCATTCACATTTTGTCTATATATGGGTTATTGGATTACAGTCAGTACTACATGGATTGATAATGTTGTTTATATCAGAAGCGATGAAGTTTTTCTTCGGGTCAAGGGATAGGGGGGTTTGATTGGTTTTTTATATCTTTGCCTTTCTTCTGTCCCCATTTGTTCGTGGGCGGTTTGCGGGTGCTGCTGGTAGGTTCTACTTCTTTCCTTTCTCTTTCAGTCTCTTCTTTCAGATTGCTGTCTCCTCTAATTCACCCCTAACATCATCGCATATGGTGGACAGGGTAAATTTCAAGAAAATAAACTCCCCCCGGTGTAGTAGCCATTCAGCGATTCAGCAATACCCAAGAATTGAGCGAGTCACGTCATTTTAATGAAGATTCATGTCTTCTCAATAAATTGTTCTATTTGTGTGACACATTCAACCTTCGGTCAGCTTTTCCAGGGAGCTTTGACATCAATTTAAAATTGATACCTTGTTTTTTTTTTGTTTGGCTTTGTTTTTAACATGTTACGTTGAAGTGATGGGTGTTGTCAGATCCTACTTCTTTCCTTTCTTTAGCCTTACACAAAATACCATTGTTCATCTGGCTGCTTCCTCTTAATAAAAACATGCACCATGAGATCACCATAAATGAGAATTTAGATTCCAATCAAACAAGAAACCAATTTGAAGGGATCTGTAATCCCTGGATGGACTTTTGGACTTGATGTGATTTACCCACCCACCTCCACAACTAAGGTGATCTTTTTTGGTAGGATAACGTGCACAGAGTGTTGTGATCTGCACACGAGACCTCCCTTTTTATAGTGTCCCCTGATGTTGATCCACCTACCTGGACGGGCAAAACAAAACATTTTGATCGAAAAAAACTCGAGAAAATGTTTCAACCGTTTGTGGGGTGGGGGTAAAACCAAACCTTTTAGTTGGGAGCCGACACCTTGCCTCTGGACTACCAAGCCCCCTCCCCGGATAGACCAGATTCAGGTGGGCCTGAGTTTCATAATCTTCCGAGACGATCGTGCGTTCTAACGAGCAATTAGGAATGGTATCATATTCATACCGTGGTCATACAAGCTCAATCCGCCTAGATTTTATCTCTTTCTTTTTTTTTTCTTTTTCAATTCTTCTTGATTGTTTTTTGTTTGTTTGATGGGATTTTTTGTTCCTCATTATATTTGTTTTCTTCTTCTTTTCTAGAGAATAATCATCCGGGTATTTATTATTCGTGAGTCAGGATAATCGATTTCTTCTTAAGCTTTTGCATTCCCAGAGGTTGCACGCGCTCTATTATTCATTCCTTTGTATTGAGATGTGTCAAAATGAACTTTCACGCTGTGCTCATTTGCAGACATGATATTGTGTTGTGTTTTATTCTTGTCCCTTTTTTTCTTCTTATAGCAGTGGGAGGTTGGCGGGCGATGATGGTAGGTCATGCTTTCATCTTTTTGTTTCCTGTGAATTCACTACGCCATACTTATGTTAGGATGGGAACTTTCCATGAAACAAAACAACACATTTCTAGATCTAGTAAGATAGATAGTTCAAGATATTTTTATTTGATTCAAGCTAAGGGCAGCATAGGGCAGCATGGATTGAGGTGGAGGCAGGTTGGTGGCGGGGAACTCTCTCTCTCTGGACAGACTGAATATTTACTCAGACTCTCTCTCTCTCTCTCTCTCTCTCTCTCTCACACACACACACACACACACACCGACGATTTTGTTTTAGAGGGCGTAGAAAAGGGAGCACGTTGAACCAGCATTGTCATCCAGGAAATCCCATACTCATAGGTGCACATGCTCATCAATTTGACAGCAATGGCATCATGATCATCATTGACTGTCACAATATCGTTGTCTTGAGATGTAACAGCCGCTGTAAGTGTCGCTTTGTGTGTGTGTGTGTGTGTGTGAGAGAGAGAGAGAGAGAGAGAGAGAGAGAGAGAGAGAGAGAGAGGGGGGGGAGAGAGAGAGAGAGAGAGAGGAAGGGAGAGAGAGAGAGAGAGAGGGAGAATATGTGTGTGAGAGAGAGAGTATGTGTGTGTGTGTTTCGGTGGTGATGGGGGTAATGACGGTGGCCATGAGGGCGGATGTTGCGAGAAGTTCAAAGATGCAGTGTTCTTCATGGCACGTTACTCATAAAACAGTCATCTTTTTTATGACACGATTCTGTCACGTCATGTGATTGTGGATTGGCACACGCTTTTCTTTCGTGGTGGACGATGGCTGCCCTGTCATTGAAGTGACGATCGTAAAACTAAACCAATGCGGCTTACTGCCATGATTAATGGTAGCAGTTCTGTTGTCTATGCGAGATTGCAGGTGCCTCCTGACCTTTGAGTCCATCGTAGATTCGTGGTCGGCGAGGGCATGAATGGATTTGTTTTGCAGCCAGGAACGGGAACGTTTACTTTTGTCTAGATCTATTACCCTTGACGTAACAGCACATACGCACACTACAATTATCATCGAGCTTGCTCGTGCTGGAAGTGGAAGCGATCAGGGGAAATCCGAAAGTTGAGTAGAAGGCACTAGAAGGTGTAAGGCACCGGAGCGGTTTGCTGTCGCTTCCCATTCTCCTTTGTTGGTGTGTTTCCCTGAATTAAACCATGTCCACCATGGGCGGTGATTTCAAAGTCCCTCCTTTTCGACGGAGAGTCGAAGACAGAAGAGCGGTGAGCGGTGGCTCAGTGGTTGTGATGATGGCCTCGCCCGTTGGTGAAGGATTAGTAAAGTTTACGATCTGGGGGCGTAAACAAGCAATGATATGCATATTATATGCCTTTCCGCGCACGCTCGTGTGTGTGTGTGTGTGTGTGTATGTATGCATGTACGTATGTGTGTGTATGTGTGTCTTTGTATGTGTGCAAAAGCGAGAAAGTGCGTTTGAGAGTATTTGTGTGCACGTGGGTAGGGTGGTGATGTTCGACTTTGCTGTTGTTTTGTTTTTTCTCTTATTTGATTGGCGTTTATTTTGCTGTTGTTTTATTTTGATTTGTTGTTACTTTATCTTTAAAAATATTGACGACATAAATAACAGTCTAAAGAAATGTCTTCCCTGACGAAAAGTGAAAAGCGTACTCACAGCTCAACAACAAAAATGAGTCCGATTTAATGCTCTTATTTTGGACTTAACATCCCTTTAAGAAAGAAATATTATTTACAATGCTGCCAAAATAATATTAATGCGTTTTGCAATTCAAAGTTGTACTGGACAGGGAGAAAAAGCCCAAACCAGCGGTCAACTACTGAATTGGCGTTGTCCATCCGCACGTTTGGACGACATCAAAGGACCGTCATAAACAATACTGACCGGAAGGACCACTTTTTTTCCTATTCATTAAAGAAAAATGCACAACTATCGTAATTGCTTATAGATTCAATTACCTTTGCTCTCGTTTGGACCTTATGTTGGCAACTCATGTTTTAAGTAGAAAAAGATACAATACCTCTGTCAGGTAACTACTTTCATAAACTTGACTTCCAAGTATCGTAACTCCATGATACTA
Source organism: Doris montereyensis (assembly GCA_037039925.1). Classification (NCBI taxonomy): domain Eukaryota; kingdom Metazoa; phylum Mollusca; class Gastropoda; order Nudibranchia; family Dorididae; genus Doris; species Doris montereyensis. The sequence continues at coordinate 7,144 of JAXRKP010001244.1, forward strand.
TATTTGAGCAGCCATTTACTCTACATTTTTAGAATACAATAGTATGGAATTGTTTAATAACTAGCTTTTATATTACTACAGTGCCCTGGGTATTTTAAAAGTGATGGATTACCTCTCCATTTTATGGGGAAACAAATCTTTCGCCAAAAAAAGTCGAATTACGATAGTTGAGTTGCTACCTCCTTGATATATATATATATATATATATATATATCTAATATATATATATATATGGGTATATATATATATAGATATATAGATATATATATATATATATATATATATGCCATAAGATATATAGATATATATATATATATATTGTATATATATATATATATATATTTAATATTATTTAATGTCATTATATATATATTTTTATATATCAATATATATTATATAGGACAATATATATATATATATATACGATCATGTTTGGTAGTATTCAAATAATACTATACTTATCGGTGATTTGTTGAGACCTAACCAGGGTGTGGCGAAGACTCCCCTCCCCCCCGCGCCCCCCCCCAATCCCTTTTCACTCTTTCGGCACATAATCATCAAAAGGTCCTGGTCCCTGTGGAGAATCTCAACTTCCGTTTTATCGAGCGAGATTATAATAATTTCTCAGCAGAGATTGCTTCTTTCTTCGGGGGTTTTCCCACCCAGTATGATTTTTTTTAGACACGCTGACAAATCATATTTGGGTCATATCAATAATGTATGTGGTTGGTAACCCTTTTCCCCAATCGCACTCCTCTAGCAGAATAGCCATGTGCTTTGACAGGCCAACAGTATTGTTTCGGGGAGGGTGTTGTTTGTTGCTTTTTTGTACTTGGAGTCATAATATTTACTTCCGATAATTATGTCGTGTTTAGATAATTGGAGAGAGAGAGAGAGAGAGAGAGAGAGAGAGAGAGAGAGAGAGAGAGAGAGAGAGAGAGAGAGAGAGAGAGAGAGAGAGAGAGAGAGAGAGAGAGAGAGAGAGAGAGAGAGACACACACACACACACACAGAGAGAGGAGTGGGGGGAGCGGGGAAAGTAAATAGAATGGATCCTTTTGGGAGTCTACAATTGTTGGATGGGGAAACTACGGCCCAATTTAACATCCATTTGCCACCACAGACACAATTTACACTTAATCTATGATCGTTCCGTATTGTTACAATTTAATGAAAGCAAAGGTGTAAAAGTTACCCCCCCCTCCTCCGCGCTGATTATTGATGAACCAAAGCATTCTCCGGGTGAAAAGTTGCCCCACCCCTGTCCTGGATTTGTTTTTTATTTGTTTTTGTTTCATTGAAATCTACATCGCCCACCATATGCTGTAATCACAGATCCCAGATCCCAGGTAAATTAAGAGGAAACAGCAAGATGAAAGACATGTGAAAGAACGAAGGGAAAGAAGTAGGACTAACCAGCATAGCCGGGCAACCTGCCCTGGATCTCTTCCGGTGGCTCAACGTTGTCAAGTTAACGTATATTTATATATATATATATGATATATATATATATAACCAAATATATATATATATATATATATATATATATATATAAATGAGATAAAATGAAAGAGAATAGATGAAATAGGAATATATATATATATATATAGGTTTTCTGTTGTAGTTTGGGCGTGACATTTTTTTTTTTTAATTTGATCTATTACATATTTATTGATCAGGATTGACAATGCTGCATGCACGTGCAGTCATGTAAGATTAGTGTCTGACGTCCATGGGTGGAGTGGAAACTGAGTCGCGTTTTACAATTAATCTAAGGGTGATATTACGATGGGCAGCTGCTTGTTATTAGTGTCACCAAACACTTAGGTCTTGTGTTTGGCTTTGTGCTGTGTGTGTGTGTGTGTGTGTGTGTGTGTGTGTGCGTGCGTGCGTGCGTGTGATTTGTCTTTTTCGTCGAAATTTACCCAGTCCACCGTGCGCGGTGATAAAGAAGAAACAGAACTATGGAAGATAGTGAAAGAGGGAAAGCAAGGAAAGTAGGATTGCCAGTAGCGCCCGCCAACCACCCACGTGTGTCAGATAGATAGATATTAGGCGCGCGCGCGCGCGTGTGTGTGTGTGAATAGTGAGGCCTAGAAGCGTTCATTTGATAAATCGACATTTATCCTATCCACCACATACGGTGATCTCAGGGTGAATAAAGAGGAAACAGAACGATGAAACATACGTGAAAGAAGTAAGTTGGCCACCCAACTACGCCTGTAATGAATCAAGATGAGATAGGTAGACGTTCCCTCGATGCCGCACCCTTCACCAACCTCTTTGTTTTCTACGACTTTATTTATATTTTGTACATTTGCCGTTTATAGTGTATTGTTGTATTAATTTACGTCTCTATCAGAGTCGTCCGCGTGGCGTGTCGTCCGGTGGCGTGGCTAGGTGTAGGCTATAAAGGCTTAGCCCCACCTTTTAAAATGATGATTACAAGCCATATTATATAAATATATATATATATATATATATATATATATATATATATATATATATATATATATATATATATATATATAAAAAGTTATTATTTCTAATTATTACATGTATTGTAGTTATTTTCAACTTTCATTTCGAAAATATTGCGTTAAACCTCTAGGCCTAGCTTTAAATACGTATGCAAATAGCCAATCGGTAGAGACCACTCTAAACACTACCAAACCATAAGTTCTAGCCAGTAAAATGAAAGGAAGGCTGTAATACGTAAAGCCTTTTTCCCCACGGGTCTTCCCATTGTAATCTTATGGTATCTTTCTAGATAGTGTAATACATGTACAGAAATAGAGAAGAAGATCATCATCGATACCATGGCTAAAGATGCTGGTATTGAGTCTGAAGCATCTCCAGCCTCAAACGTTTTTTTCAAATGGGTGCTGGGCACCCTTGAGTACTGAACACTTTTTCATCGTGGGTATCATGCATGCCGAACTTGGGCCGATACGCACATGAGAGCGAGAGGTTTTCAAGGCTGACCTAGATCTAGTGGCCTAGTTCTAGATCTACTAACGTCTATCTTGACTCAACGTGTCATGTGTATTTTGTTTTATTATTATTATTGTGATTTGTTCTTCACATTACCAGCAGCCAACGGGAACAGTTTTTGTTTTGTTTTAGGTCTACATATTAATGTTGAATCTAGATCTAAATCTAGATCTATAGTGAAGACTGGTTATACAATGTAGTTATGCAGTGAAAAGATTTTACGTGACATCAATAACGTTTTTCCCCCAGAAATAAGACTTTTCCCATTTATTGTAGAGTATGCCTAGATCTAAATCTAGATCTATAGTGAAGAATGTAGTTATACAATGTAGTTATGGCAGTGAAAATATTGTACGTGGATATCAATAACGCCCCCCCCCCCCCAAGAAATAAGACACTTACCTTTAGCTATAGAGTATGCGTCAGATCTAACGCAGGATGCCAGATTTCTCACTTTGGTATGAGTATGAGTTATGAATTACGCTCACCGCCTCGAAAAGTTAGTCTTGTATAAATTTAAAACTCAGCAGAGATGAAAAAGCTTGAGATGATGTGTGCAATGTTTTTGTAGCTTATACATTGTATAATAGTTATTTGCATAATTAGCCTATGTGACAACAAGCTCATGAACATCAGCCACATGTCGCTGACAGCCCTAGAGCATCGATTGTTGTCGCGCCTCCCTTTGCCAAACACGACAATAAAGGAGCTTCTGACTGCCTGAAACCACCTTTGTTGAGTTTCGCGTTATGGTAAATTGGAGGTGACAAAGATCACAGCACTGACATCACAGCAATACAATGGCATGCCGCGTTGTTTCGGGTTTTAAAAGTCACATTCATTGGAAAGGACTTTAACTTTCCTGATATCGCCTAGAGCTATCGTAAGGTGAGAGTGGGCCTTATAGAAATGAATTATATTATTATATTTATTATAGTGTGTCAAACAGTTGGAGACAATCCATATCTATAAATAGACAATGAGAATCGTACCTTTGCTGAAAGCAGCCAGACTCAAGCGTTGGGAAATCGAAGTTGGGACACTGATGTGGGCAAAGAGTTTGCGAAACCCTGAAGTATGGAATAACTCAAACAGAGGTGGGAAATCACTATTCATGTTGAACTCTCCTGATTTTCTCCCTTGTTGTCTGGATAAAAGTCTGTTTGACAATAATTGTTACAGAGATGAAGCAGAAGAAGAAGAAGAAGAAGAAGAAGAAGAAGACGGAAAACAACAAGACAAAGGAGAACAGGAAGGACAAGAAGAAGAGCAGGAAGAAGAATCAGAAAGTAGAAGGAGAGGAAAAAAGAAAAAGAAGAATCCAGAGCAGAGTATAACATGGCAGGAATTAAGCTCAGTATTATGACATGGTTTCCATTGTGTAATTCTGTGGCATACCAAGGTATGAGTGAAGCATAAATACTCCTAACTGTGCATTGGTGCATACCTGGAGATGAAATTTGAGCGTGACGTTTCCATTTTTCTTTAGAAATATTGACTGCCTTCTCTTTCTCTGTCTGTATGTATGTATTTATCTCCTCTCCTCTCCCCTCCCTCTCCTCTCTCCCTTTCCCCTCTCCCTCCCTTTCCCTCCCTCTCCCTTTCCTCCCTCTCTTTCTTCCCCCTCGCTCCCCTCTCACTCTCTCTGCACGTTGTCCTTCGAAATGGGTACATCCTTATTCTTCTTCGAGCAATTTCTGAAACAGTGTATAGCACTTATTATTCCTTGGTTGCCTTTTCCATGGCCTTTTTTGCTTGCAAACCTTCCTTCCTTTTTTCTTTTATTTCCTTTCTTTCTTATTTTGCTTTCTTTTTTCTTTCTTTTTCTTTCTTTCTTTTTGCTTTCTTTATTTCTGTCTTTGTTTTTATTAATGTTTTGTTTGTGTTACGTGTTTTTTATTGCTTGATTTAGAAAGACAACATCGATTGTGGTCCAGCTAATAATGCGTTGGGAAACGTGAGAGAATACATGCCTCAACACAACGTCAATAAAGGGAAGGGAAGGGGGAGGGGTCTTTTGATTGCCATCGCAACTCGTAGATAGATGAGGACTGAAATTAGTTGAAACAGAATATGAGGAAGAAATATGTGGCAACGTGAATATAAATGCATTTTTTTAAAGCTAATTGATAGCCTTTGAAACGTTTTTGTTGTTCATTGATATTTTATTTTAATATTTTAACAGAAATAGTAATAAAAAAAAACAACTAAAAGTGCCGTTTTCTCAAGAAGAAACCACTGTTCGGTGCGTAATTGAACACCTGCCATCTAATGTGAAATAACATTGAGATCTGTTTCACCTGAATACTTTTTCATCTCTGTGAATGGACCTCATAGTGCCTTCACTTCCATCTATTGAGTGA
>JAXRKP010001244.1:22500-30000 GCA_037039925.1 Doris montereyensis
TGTTTCCTTTGTGTTTCAGTGGTTACAGCGCCATCTTTTCTTTTTGATTTTATTTGGCATAATTCGTCACGCATCGTACTACTGGTAAAGTCTTACTTCTTTCTTTCATCCTTTCACTTCTGTTTCATCTGCTGTTTCCTCTTGGTCACCGTGAAATCGCTGCATATGGTGGGCGAGATTATATTTTCAATTCAAGAGATTCTGTATTCGAATACCAGTAGTGATCATGTTTATCGTTATCTTTTCTTTCTTATCAGGATAGTAGCTAAGTACCACTATTAATTGTTTTTTTTAATACACGCTTCTGATATTCTTGGCATTTAAGTCTTCAGGGTGACTTTGTATTTTAAAAATTATCTATTTCAAACTCTCAGAAGCAACAAACATCATACATATTAGTGGTATTTTTCATCTTAATCGAGTAACGGTCGTTTTTGAACGACTTGCCCAGAAGGTTGAGGAGGCCGACGCCGTTATTGAATTCCTTTCATGCCTCGATTTTCTTCAGATGTCGTATTGATTAGCTCACCAGTCCGGCAGATGACATGCAGAAGGGATAATAAACATGGGCAGTAATGACGGTCCTTGGGCACACTTAGTTCCTTATCCATCTTATTGATATAAATATTTAGCCTGGTATTGATTCCTCTGTGGTAAAAACCATCGTCAAGTTCGATGACATCATTATTTTATCTCAATTAGTTGTTTTTATCGAGATCGATAGATAAAACGTGGAGGCTTTGTCAATCCTGGAACAGAGAATTGCAGTTTAATCATTGGAGTTGACGTAGAGGAAGTAAATAAAGTAGAATGATGAGAAGGGAACAAATGAGCGACCACCGACAATGTGAGCTTGTAGCGAAATTGCATTTGGGAGTCAGACGTTTGGATGCACTGAGTTCCAAGCTTTTGCCCCAAAACCTGGCTGATGAAATGTCAGGGGCATAGTGCCAATTACCTCCAGTCTGTGGACCGACCTCGTTCTGGGCTTTTCTTGTCCCTGTGGCGCGATCTACTCGATGATAGGATGATGATTCGCTCATGCTTAAAGCAAACCGAGGCATTCAATGGTCCAATGTACTGATGACTGGTACATGTAGAGGACCGATTGTCATGAAATTAAGTCACAGGTTATCGTAGATAACTCCTAAATTTCTCGTGACAGTCTTGTTTTGACAGTTAAGGAATTTCTTCGCCACAGATTTTAACATATCTTAATTTTAGCGGATCATTGTTGTTCTACTTTGGCTTTACGGACAAGCCTCCCCTATTGCTATAGACTTATGTCGGACAGGGCTTTTTGTTCTCTACTATAATTTCAATTTATTGGATGTCATCCACGAAGAAATCTGGGTGGCGCAATCATTAAGGGAAGTTATGACAGATAGCAGTCCGGATTTTTCATGTAATTATGATTCAGACTTATAGAGCTGAGTGTCTAAAATTTAGGTGGAGTTGAAAATGTGGTAATTAAAATGATGTTGATTGATGATGTTGTGACGGAGTATTGGTTGTTACGATAGCAAAGAAAAAAGGATTGGCCCCAGAACCGAGCCTTGGGGCACACCAAAATGAAGAACAGAATAATTTGATAGCTTCTGCAGTGGACTGAATACAGAACCTTGCTTTCTATTGTTGATGTACGAACTGAACCATTCCAGAGCAGTGCCTTTGATGCCAAAAGATACCTGAACTCTAAACGTTTAAGAAGAATGCCATGTTGTGTATTATCTATAGTGTCAAATGATAGCAGATAGGTCTAACAGATAGATAGATAAATAGATAGATAGAAAATGGATAGTTCTAGATTTTATCGGTCGAATTAGATAGATAAATCAGATTGTACTTTCAGAAGTGATGTCTCTGTGATAGATAGATAGATTTTTAACAGACATATAGATGCAGACTGATAGGTTAGATTTAAATAGATAGATAGAGTTTTAGATAGATAGATAGAAGTGTTGGTCGATTAGAGATAGATGATAGATAGATAAGATAGCTTGAGATTTTAGATAATATTTTGATAGATAAAAGAAATAGGTGAGTGATAAATAGATAAATAGATAAGAGATGGACACTGGTCTGTAATTTTTCAGATAGATAGATAAATTTGATCAAGGTTGATTTCTTTTTTTACAAACATGCATAAACATACATCAACATATGGCCTCCTTAAAACTAGGGACAACAATTCCATTTGTTAGTGACTGGTTGATAATATTGGTAATAAATGGGGCAACCGTTTTTGGGGATATCAAGGCAGCTAAGAAACAGATTTACAACCGCCATATTTCACAGGTACTGGGATTGGTTCAAATAGCCTAATATACATTCTTAACGATAGAAGGAATAACCTCTTGGGCCAAATCAGTGTTTTTGGAAATTGATTGGGAAAAGATTTTTGCCTGTGATCCACGATTTTAAAAAAATGTTATTGTTACTCATTCCTTCACTTCCGGTCATTAGTATCACAATCAATTCAGTAAAAGCACGCAATTCAATAAAATTCATCTGTTCCGCTGCTGGAAACGGGGGCCTTGTTCCAAATTGGAGATTGGGACGAGTCGTTAATGGGGTGTAGCCGGTAGTACTCTACACGACACGACATGAAGACCCGCGTGGGGGTGGGGGGAATAACGGCCACAGTCCTATTGGAAGCGTCTGGTGGATTTGTGCAATTTCACGAAATAATTTGATCCAAATTTTGCTCAAATACGCTTTTTCTTCTTTTTTTTTTCCTCTCACTTGAACGAAGCCTTTCATTCACTCCAATGAAATAAAGTCTAGTTTTTTTTATCTCTATTAATGACATACTTGGGGGGAAGGGGGGCGGGGGCGGGGGCTTAAGACAATCGATTTTCTCAGTTTGATGGATATGTGACAGTGGTCGTTTTTATACCTTGGTTTTCACGTTAATTGATTGAAATGTACCCCGCCCACCATACGTGACGACCCTAGGGTGAATTCGATGGCCTTTGCGTGTATCAAATTACAACATGTACCTACACAAACAGTGATGAACATGAACGAAACACAAATCGCTCTTTCACGCCGATAGTCAGACCCACCTTTATCACCATTAAAGTGTCGCAATTTACGAGAACTAAAAAACTAAATTATACAATCAAACCGCACGATGAAAAAGTTGAACCGAGGGCAAAGGGAACTGCGTCGAGACCGAATGAAATCGAAACTAGCGGAGTTTTCGTGTTATGCTGGTGACAGTAAGGGCGTTGTTGAGTTTTGGTTGTTTTCTTTTTCTTTTCTTTTTCTTTTTTGTCAATGAAAAGTGAAGATGGTCACAGGAAAGTCAAGTCGTCCACCATTCAATGACCCACACACTGTGACATAACCTACAAAGAAAAATGTTCAACCGGGGCCTTGGTAAAACAGTCATTGAGTTTTAGCATTTTCATTGGGATTGTTTAATTTTGTTGTCTGCCACATTGTGTCGTGTGTTATTTGTGCGTGCAACCGTGTTTAAGGTTAGAGATTTTCCTTTCAGTTTTTTTGTTGTCGTTGTTTCTTTTAGAATGTAGATGTGTGTGTGTGTGTGTGTGTGTATGTGTGTGTGTGTGTGTGTGTGTGCTTTCATTTCATTGTGAATTCTACGTTCTCTTTGCAGAAAATATTATATGTGACGAGCGACGCTGTGAGTGATACGGCCTACTTCACGCACGGTGGCTCTGTGCGAATGTGACCACGTGACCGGTTGTGTGCTACTATCATCAGCTCTTATCAAACGTGCGTGGTGAGAAATTGACGATAAAGGAAAGACTTGTTCTTCTCAAGTGTGTTGCGACATTGCAGTGGATATTTACCAGCGTGTCGAGGAAAAAATAAAGAAAGTGAAACAGGTCACTGTTCATTATTGTGAGAATCAGTTTGCCATCAACTGACTGTTTATCATTTCTGGTTCTGGAAGAATTGGTTGTTCTTGTTTTTTTTTTATTCCATGCATTTGTGACCCTTTGGAACCAGAAGCCATCGTTTCTATATTCTTACTGGATCTTATCACTGGGGAGTTTTACTGCTTAATCGGACTAATCGTGAACAAAAACCCCTCAATATTTGCTTGCGTCGTGTGTGTGGAAAGGAACACCGCCCTACCTGGTCTACCATGCAGCGCAGCGCTATGGAGAGACCACCCCTCCGTACAGGTAAGATGTCTTCTTGGAAGTTCAAAACATGGAATGGTTGATTAGCTTGAAGACGGATGATTTATTGCAACAAAGTATGCATGCATTGCTCCTGAATTATGTTATATCCTCTACGTAGTAGTGTAGTCACAATAGATGTATCTCTGACTGTATTGCTATCATCCTTTCAATTGTTGATGTTGTTGATAATATTATGGTATCTCTTAGCCGACCTTTCCCAACTGCATGAATAATATGTCTGCATGGAAAATATTTCAGTGCAATATTCCATCACTTTTATTGTCAGGTTTTGATGAAACAAGATCTCATCATGTTACACGTAACCGACTTTCCAATAGCTCTAATCTACACCTACCCATGTGTCTATTGTCTATGATCCATCTACCAATGCATGCACGTGTATATATATACCTGTCTTCCCATACACCTGTTTATCTCTCAATCCATACGGCTATTCATAATATGTTGACACAAACTTACCATGTCGTTGGCTCAAAATTAAATTGTCTTAACTACACTTATACGACATGTAGTCGTTTTGAGAAGGAAAAAAAAAATCTAAAGTTCTAAGGTGGAAAGATAATCTGAAGTAAAGAGGAAATGCTAGTGAAACGTGTGACATATGGTGTACGTAGACTGAATTCGGTTACCACTTTTTTGTTGTGAGACAGGACGGTGATTGACGGCACGTACAGTCAGGGGCCCACGTCATCAAAATAATGAAAATTCAGGAAACAGAAAAAGCAAAGAGTAATAATGATAATGCATATAATAATAATAATAATAATAATAATAATAATAATAATAATAATAATAATAATAATAATAATAATAATAATGACGATGATGATGATGATGATGATGATGATGATAATAATAATAATAATAATAATAATAATAATAATAATAATAATAATAATAATAATAATAATAATAATAATAATAATAATAATAATAATAATGATAATGATACAGCAAAACAACACACTGTGAGACAAGAAATGCCAACAAACAATCAGAACTAGAGCGCCTTTCTGATAGAGGATAAAGAGACAAACTGATAATAATATTATTATGTTTCAAAGGATTAAAGGACCTCTCTATGCTGCCACTCGGTAACGTACAGCCAAATAATAGAGAACCCTTCACGTCTTGATTCCCACACTCAAGAATATAGAAACTCAGCTACGCTCATTGTTACCAACAACGTTAAGACACAGACTGGAACAACATCATGTCCATTGACATTCACACAATTGTAACAATCTCATGACTAGGCTGAACAAAATAGTGTGCAAAGCCGTGCCATAATAGCTTTAGAAGCAAGGAGGAGGAGGAGGAGAAGAAGACGACGACTGTGAATCTAACGGTATCAACTCCAAAATGGTCAAATGTGTAGTTAGGACGATTTAATTCTCAGCCGATGATTTGTTTTTAACGCGGAATCGTGTCGCGCACGTTCCAGATTTGAGTGTCCTCTCTTTCAATCACCGTTACTTTTGTTTCAAATACGTGTAGATCTAATATTATATGTTCCCCCTGAACATTGGCCAGGTATGATGGTTTGCCCTTTTTCTTTCATTTCATTATTTTTTTCTACATTTATTGTGTCTTTTTATCACGATGTTCCCTCTGTATTCATCTTGAGACCACAGGATATAATGGATTGGGTATATTCCAATGAACAAGCACAATCCATCCCCTTCCATCCCCCCCCTCTAAATTGTTTAAACAATTAATTTGTCAGTTACATTAGTTACAATATCTCAACGAAATTAACTCTAGTCCTGTTGAAAAAAGGGGCGGGTATCTCAACGAAATTAACTCTAGTCCTGTTGAAAAAGGGGCGGGGTATGTACGAAATCAAGTCGGGAAAAAGGGGGGTTGGGAGTGGATGGGGGTAATATTTGCAAACTATTCGAAACTGTCAGAGAGCACGACATAGAATTTCAATATGATCTAAATCTATATCTATATACAATATACCGGCACGTTTGCGTGCATGCTCCGTCGTAGAGGTCGCGTGTCTCGTGGCCGGTCACAGGCGGGGCCCCGCTGTTGGTGTGACCTTCCTGGTTTGTTGAACAGGCCCTGGCAGACTCGGCAACCGATGGACGCCATCTCATGACGTAAAACGTAAATTTGGCGACCTTGTTGTGCCAGCCACTGCAGCAGAGACGCCCATGGCCACTGGGCAGATTGGCTTTTAGACTACTGTTCTTTTTTTTTTTTTTTTTTCTTTCTTTTTTTCTTCCTCTCTTCTTGGGAGTTTCGAGTTGCCCGATCCTTCTTCACGCGTACGATAAGTTTTTGGGGGAGAAAATCCAGTCATTGTTAATAATATAAAAAAAACCCAAAGAAAATGATTGGGGGGGGGCGGACGTGGACAGGAGAATCGTTAAAGGGAAATCGACTCAACGTGCGGCAAACATTCTTCCTTCGTTGAAGGTTTGCTTGTCCGAAGAGTTAAAAGTTAGAATAATATCATGGATGTGCATCTGTGTGTGTGTGTGTGTGGGGGGGTGACTCGGTAGTTCAGAGGCAATGTGTCGGCCTCTCCACCAAAAGGTCGTGGCTTTAAGCCCTGGCAAGGTTTACAAGTTTCCTCGGTTTTTTTTTCGAAGAAATCTTACCCCCTCGCCCCCCCCATCCTGGTCCAGGTAGGTGGATCGACACCTTTTTAGTCCCATCGGAGACGGACGATAACAAGGAGGTCTCTTGTGCAGATCACAACACTCTGAGCACGTTTAAAGATCCCTTGGCTGTTTGCAGGGCAGTCGGGGCAAAATAAAAAAATCCTACCAAAACAGTCCAGATCACCTTTGTTGTGGATGTGGATAAAGTCAAATCAAATTTAATAACAAAAATAATAATAAAACAATGGACATATATAGAGCGCACATATCTCATTCGAGAAAACAAGCTCTGGACGCCAATATAATGTGTGTGAATGGCATATTATATATGCCTCTGTGCGTGGTATGGAAGGAGCTAAAAAGCAAGGAGTGGACACAGGAGAACCAAAAGAATACTGAATGGTGCGAATAATGAATAGTGTCGCTTTGATTTCTATGGAGTCATAAAAATTCACGTAAACAGAGTAGTTAATTTCAGTTGTATTGGTTCAAAGATGAAAGTTTCAAGTATCATGAGCTGAATCTGTAATAAAAACTCTTCTTTTTTTTTTTATGTATCGTGGTCTCGAAATTAAGGCACACTTAGCCTAATAGTCTCCCTAGCTGACAGTCAGATTCCCACAAGGAAGCTCAGGGCTGCTTAAAGCCTAAACCTTAAAACGAGAGAGACAGACAGACAGACAGAGACAGGAAGACAGACATAC